>JAJJLH010002137.1:0-42449 GCA_023806865.1 Isotricha sp. YL-2021a | reverse complement strand
TTTTTTTAAAAACTTCATCAAAATCTTTACCTTCTTTTGTTAATTGTTCTCTTAACATTGTTAATGACCAAATACTTGTTTTTTCAGGATCTTCATCATTTTCTTTAAACTTTTTATTTTTTTTATTAATAGCAACATTAGTTAAATGAATAAAAAAATTATCTAAATTATTAATATCTATATTATAAGGATCACTAGCTCTTCTGGCTAAACCTTCATTATAAATATAAGCTTTTAAAGGACGATATCCAGTAACTAATAAATAAACTCTACAATCATATTTTCTTCCATCAATTAAATGAGGATTTGATATATATCTTGTAATAATAGTACCTTTTGTTATTTCTGAATAACTTTTTAAAAATTTTATTCCATTTCCTCTTGCTGAACCAACAGGTTTAATTAACCATAAATTATCTTCTGTTGGTGTATAATTAAAAAATTTTTCTTTTATTATTTCTGGTTGTTTTGATGGTTTATATGTTTCTCCCATATAATTATAATCATTTGGAAATTTTTTTCTCATTTTATAATAATTTAAATATAATAAATCTTTACGTGTTATTTGACCATGTTTTATTATGTGATTATATTTATTATAATGAACTAAATATGGAGGATGATTTTTGGAATATGCTGAATTAATCCAATGTAAATTTGCTTCATATTGATTTTTTACACTAATTATTTTTGTATTTAATAAATTATATTTTATTACTTTTGGTGTAATTGATTTCATTCTACTAAAATTTTCTAATGATAATATCATAAATTCTTTTAAAGTAAATGTTATTTTAGTTAATGGATATTCTGGTTTTTGAATTACTCCAACTACAGGTAAATATTCAAAATATACTGTTTTTTGTTTATTTTTACATATAGGAGAAGGATTTATAAATGTAATTGTTTGTTTATCATATTCTTTTAATTCAGGAAATTTTAATAATGTAATACTAGTTTCATATTCTCTTTTAGAATTTGCACATTTATTACCTTTTTTAATATATAATTTAAATGTATCACCATAACATTGACCTATTTCAACTAATGCATTATTATAAATAGAATATGAATGAACATTATAAGATGAAGTTTTTGAATCATAAATTAAATAAGGTAATTGAACTATAAAATATCCTAAACTATCAAATAGAGATAATGAAAAAGGTGTTATTAAATTATTTTTTTCATTTTCTTTCATATAATCAGGAAATGGTATATCATCACTCCAATGTAATTCATTAAATCTAGTTTCTATATCTATATAACTATAATTTTTATTTAAAAATATTTCATTTAATTTTTTACTACCTTGAAATTTTATATCACTATCTTCTTTATCAAAAAAAATAGATGACTTTAATTTTTTTTTTGAAGTAAATTTACTCATTTTTTTACTAGTAAATCCTAAAATATGTGTTATATGATGCAGAAAAATAATAGTTAATTCATCATTACTAACACTAGAATAATTAAATTTTCTTTTAATTTTAAGATATCCAATTATAGGTCTTAATGTTTTAGAACTAGTTAAACATGCTCCTTGATAAATATATCTTTTTTGTTTCTTTGAAATAATAGGATATAAAATAAAATCTGTTTTAATACCTTTATTTATATCTTCATTATAATATGGAATATTTTGCTTACAAACATTTGATGCATTTGATACTATTGAAATTTTATTTTTAGGATTATTTATAAATAATAATTGAGAAAGTATCTCCTTAGTTGTATTTAAAGCATTCTTTATTTTCTTTTTATTTTTATTTAAAATTAATTTACTATTATCAAAAGATTCATAATCAATATACATATCAAAATTATGAATAGGTGTTTTTTTATTCCTTTTTCTATTCAATACAATACAAATTAAATAATACCAAAGAAAAATTACACATAAAAAATTCATTCTCTTTTTCTTTTTATAATATCTAAAAAAAAATAAATATACATTTATAATAAAAAATAAGTGGATTAATGAAATAAAGAAAATATAAATTAAAAAATTAATTGTTTAAAAATAAAATTTAATAAAATTTATTCAATTTCAGGTGGTAATTCAAATCTACAAATTGGACAAGTATTATTTTTATTTAACCAAGTAAAGCAACAATTCCAATGGAATAAATGGCCACAAGGTAATAAAACAGTTTCTTCCCCAGAATTAATTTCACTAAGACAAATACAACAATTAGGAAATTCTAATTGTCCTTTATCATTTTTTTTACAAAATTTTTTAGACATAGAAAATTTTTTTAATTTTTTTAAAGCATCTTTACTTGTTTTAGGATGTTTTTTTTTCTCAGCTAATTCCATATTTCTTTGTAACATTTCAATAATTTGTTCAAATAAATTATGTGAACGGAAATTAGATGAAAAATTATCATTAAAATGTCTTCTAGTGAATGGATTTGAATTATAAAAGAAGTTAAAATCATCAAAGAAAGGATCAATTGAAAATTCAAATGGATTTCTTTGATTTGAATTTCTAATTTGAATATTATTATTATTATAATTATTATTAAATGATGATTTTTGATTTGAAAAAGGATCAAAGTCTACTCCACAATCACGAAAGAAATCACCAAAGAAATTATCATTTGTATTATTCATTATTTGATGAGATGTAGAACGTTGATAATTATGTTGTCTTTGAGGTTGATTTATTATATTGTTTTCTATTGCATTTAGTCTATTGTTATTGAAATTATTTTCTATGTTGAAATTATTATTTATGTTATTTGAATTTATATTTGAGTATTTATTATTTATTTTTAAATTTTGATTTTTTGAAATATTATTGTCATTAAAGTAATCTATGTAATTATCTTTTTTCTTTTTCTTTCTTCTTTCTTCATTAATATTTGGATTTATATTTGTAAAGTCATTTAAACTATCATAATTATCATATGGATTAAAACTTGATGATTTCTTATAATTTAAATTATTATTATTTATATTAATTCTTTGTTGAGGAATATTCATATAATTCTGAGAATAAGGATTTATATTTGAATTTACAAATGGAATATCATTAAATCCTTCTCCCATTTTAAAATGAGGTTGATTATCCCTTGTAATATATTCATAAATATCTTTATTAGGTATGTTATTTTGATATTTCATAGAATTTTTTTTTTGTGTTCTAGAATTTAACATTTCATTTTGAGAATGTTTTACATTATTAGATGCTCTATTAATATAATTCATATCATGATTATAATTTTTTCCTTGATAATTATTAGTAGAACTTTGTTTATAAGTATTTGATTTTTTCACATTAGATCTTTTTTTATTCCCTTGACCTTTCATTGATAAAAATAAAATAATTAAAAAAAATAAAAAAACATACTTTAAATATAATTTTTAAAAAAATGATAAAAATTTTAAATTAATAAATTTCATGAAATAAACTTTATTTAATTTTATAATATTCTTCTAAAAACTGATCAATATCAAAAGGAGGATAATTAACTTTAACTTCTTCTTTCTTTCCTTTTTTTTTATTATTCCTATTTTGAATTAATATAGGATCACCTTCACAAATAAAATCAGCAGCTTTATTAATAGAAAAATCTTTTTGTTTTTCTAAAGTTTTTTTTAATTTCAAATTATTAATATTTCCCAAAGCAAATTCAGCTTGTGGAATAAAACTTAATTCTTGTTTTTTACTACCAATATTAAATTGATGAGTATTAATATTAATAATATTTTGATTTCTTCTATCATAATTTACACTTTGTGGTCTTTCATTTTTATTTTTTTTTTTTCTTTTATCTTTTTCTTTTCTCTTACTTGCTTTTCTTAATTTAATTTTTTCTTCTTCTTGATTTATTTTTTCAATTTCTTTTAAAATATCATCATTTGTAATTGGTTTTTTTTTCTTTTTAATATTTATTATATTTGATGTTGCTTTTGTATCAAATGATATTTGAGGACATTCTTTTATTTCTATTTTTTTTTTTGGATTTGTAATTATTGGACTTAAACTTTTTACTTCAGGAGACTTTTTTTTTTCTTTTTTTTTATCTTCTAAATCAATTTTTATTTGATTTGGAATTATTGGTTCAATTGATATTGAATCTTGTGGTTGACTTGAAAGTGATAAAAGTGGTTTTTTTATTATTTTTATTTCTTCTTTTTTTTTATCTTCTGAATCAATTATTATTTTATTTTGAGTTATTGGTGCAATTGATATTGAATCTTGAATTTGATTTGAAAATGATAAAATTGGTTTTTTTATTATTTTTATTTCTTCTTTTTTTTCTTCTTCTTTTTCTTCTTTTTTTTCTTCTTTTTTTTCTATTTTATTTTCTTCTTCTTTTTCTTTGTTTTCTTCTTTTTTTATTTGGGATTTTGGAGGAGATTGTTGTTGTTGAGCTGATAAGGAAAATTCATTTACTATTGAAGATAAAATCATTACTGGTTTTTTTGAAGGATCTTTTTTTATTGTTATAAATTTTGAACCACCTGTTTCTTTTTTATCTTTAAATACATTTGATTCCATTATTTAAATTTTTTAAAAATATTTTTTTTATTTTTTACTTTTTTTTTAATTTTAATATATTTTTTATAAAATTAAATATTTAAAAACCAAAATAAAAAATTTACACAATTACACAAAATCTTTTTTTTAATTTTTTTTAAATTATAAAAAAATAAAAACATTTCAACACACTTTATCTAATAAAATAATCCAAATAAAAAACAAAAAAAAAGTAAAAAAAAAAAAAAAAAAAAATAAATAAAACCAATATTTAATTTTTAATTTTCATCAACATAACCAATAGGAAGACAAGAGAAATCTTCTTCATCTGCATTAACAAGTTTACAATGATCACTAATTTTTTCATTTGGCAAAATAGTTTTTCCATTAATCATAAGCATTAAAGGAGTAAAATCTTTAATTTCATTTTGATAAGAATCAAGAAATTCTCTACAAGTCCAATCAGATTGAATAGTAATTTTTTCTTGATCAGGAAATCTAAAATCTTTTAAATTAACATTAGCATAATGAATATAACATTCACATTCACATTTACATTCAGAAATATTAAATTGTTTCCAATTCATATTACCAACTTCACCTTCTTCATTAAATTCATTTCCTAAATTATCAATTCCAGAAATTTTATATTTACAATGTAAAAAAATTACTGTTGTTACTTTAAATTTTTTATTACAATATTGACATTTTTCTTCCATATCTTTTATTACATTACATTCATCTCCTTTTGATTTCATACATTTTTTATTCTCATTTTTCTCATTTTCACATTTTGTGTCTTTTCCTACTAATGTTATACCAATATCATTAATGTTTACTATTTCTAATTCTGGTATTTCTTCATTTGATTCTTTTTCTTCTGGTTTTACAGTTTGTGGTGCATTTGGATTTGTATTTGATTCTTGATTTTGGTTTGTTTCTGTTTCCATTTTTTTAATTATGTTTTATTATTTATTTTATTTTTTAGTGAAAATAAAATTTTTTTTTAATTAAAGTTATTTAATTAAAAGTAAGTATTATATATTCTTTTTAATGTATTTTTTTATATGATATTTTTTAATTTTTTTATTTTTAATGATTTGGAAAAATTTAATACTATCAATTATAATAATCTATTTAATATTCATATTATTTGAATTAAATAATCTTTTACAACATCCCCCCCTTAAAACAAGATATAAATGGTATAGTGATGAACCATTTAATTCTACATTTAAATTATCTTCAAATTATACAAATTGGATGATTAAAATAAATAATTCAATTAGTATTAAAAAACTTTCTATACCAGGAACTCATGATTCATGTGCTCGAAAATTTTTAAATGAGGAATTAGCAGAAAAATATTTTTTAAAAACTCAAAATTGGGATATTTTAACACAATTAAAAGCAGGAATAAGATACTTTGATTTAAGACCTGGAGAAAATTTTACTATTTATCATGTTATTCATACTATTTATAATTTTGATGAAGTTATTCAAATTATGATTAATTTTTTAAAAGAATATCCTTCTGAATTTCTTATTGTTAGATTTCAATTTCAAAATCATACTTGTATTACTCATCCTGATATTGATCAATGTAAAGAAAAATTTACTAAACCCATTTTAGATAAATATATTAATTATTTTTATAGAGGAAAAGATTTTCCTAATATTGGTGAAATAAGAGGGAAAATTTTTCCTGTGATTGAATATTTTAAATATGAAAATTTTACTGATTGGACTAATGCCATTAATAATTTATTTTTATTACAAGATTTTTATAAATTAGAAAAAAAAAGTGATATAAAATTAAAAAGAAAATTAATTTATGAGTATTTATATATAAAAAATGATAAAAAATTGATTATAAATCATATATCAGCATATTCAAATATGTCAAAAATAACAACACGTTATATAAGAATAAGATTAAATGAAATACCTTATAGATATAATCATTTTAAAGGAGTTTTCCCAATTGATTTTCCTAGTGAAGAATTAATTAGTCATATAATTAATCAGAATAATATATATTTTTCCTAAATATTAATTAATAATTAAATATAAAATAATCTTAATGAAAAATATAATTTTCATATTTATTTTTGATTTGATTTTTTTAATTAAAATATCTTCTTCAATTAACAATGATAATATAATAAGTTTAATAAAAAATTTGAAAGATCATTCATTTGAAGGTTCATGGAATGCAAAAAAATTAATAAATTCATCATATGGAATTAATAACAAATATTTTAAAAATCAAAAAACTGGAAAATTTTCTATATTTTTTACATATGAAGAATCTCATTCTAAATTAAATTTTGATATTTTATTTTTTATTCATGAAGATTTTTATAATGATAATTATTTAACATTTTTAACAAGTTATACATTAGAATATGATAAATTAAATTTAACCAATGAATTAAATTTTGGTAAAATAAATCATTCAACTAATAATATTGATATGTTAATAGTATCGTTTAAAAAAAAATCAATATTTCATCATAATTCATTATTTATTAGTAATAATAAAAATGAAATTTTAATCGATAATTTTAATTTGACAATAAATCTAATTTCAAAACAAAAAACAATAAATGGAAATATGGAAATAAATAATTTAAATATTTTTATAAATTTTACAACTCAAAGTGTAGGAATTAATTATCAAGAAGAATATAATTATCAATTAAATACATTTTCATTTTTTTTTATTATGGTTATTAGTTTCCAAATTTATTATTTTTTTAAGTATTTTTCTAATTCAGAACTTTTAAATTCAATTTCTTATTATTTTTTATTTATCAATTTTTTCTTTTCAATTGGATTTTTAATATTTTTCCTTTATTTATCAGCGTTATATATTTACAATAATACTTATCAAGTTACAGATAAATTAAAAATATTATTAATTTTTCTCTTTAATACATCAGATGGAAATTCATTAATAATTACAATATTTGGTTTTGAATATGTAATAATGTGTTTAATTTGTTTTATTCTTCTTTTGAAAAGATATCGTACAACAAAAGATTGTAATAATTATGTTAGAAATCTTGGTAATGTTGAAAGAAGTGAATATTTAATTAAAAATTATATTTTAAAACAAGTTTGTACATGGAAAATTTTTCCATTATTATTCTTTTTTATATTTTACTTTTTTGAAATGTGTATATATAAATATTTAATGTTAATTGCAATTGTTCTTTTATATTTATTACAAATTATATATTTATTAATTAAAAGACCAAATAATAATGATAAAAATTCTATGGTTTTTTGTACACTTATTCCATTAGATAAAATAATATTCATATTATATTTTAGAGGTTCTGGATATTTACTTAATGCAAAACCAGATGACCAATTTATCTTAATCATTATTATTATATATTTAATTGCAATATGTTTAATGTGGATAATAACTTTTTTCAAAATTCATATTATATTAAATATTAATAATAATGAATATAATTATTTCCAATCTGAAGAAAATATTAAAAAAATATTAAAGGAACATTTAGATAAAAATGAAATTAAAACATTAATTTGTAGTATTTGTTTAGAAACTATTTTTATAAATAATAAAGATGATAATACTAGTAATAAGGATGATATATCAAATATAAATAATAAAACAATGAATTTAAATAATACAAGTTTAACAGATGAGAAAATAGAAGTTATAGAAAATGAATCTAAATTAAAATCAATTAAATATAAAAAAAAAATAATTCAACAAATAAAAGAATTTTTAAATATCTTAAAAGATAATATTAGAAATATGTGTATAAAAAATAACAAAACAAAATTAATGATTACTCCTTGTCATCATGTTTTCCATACAATTTGTTTACAAAATTGGATGAATGTAAAATTAATATGTCCATTATGTAATAATGTACTTCCAGACTTCTATTAATAATATAAATTTTAATATAATAATAATATTATTTAAGGAATATTATTAAAATTAAAAATAAAAAAAATTTTAAAGATCTTCTTTATTTAAATCTAATTCAACATCAATAGGAATTTCACTCCAATTAAGAGTCTCAGCAATAAATTTTTCTAAATCTTTTTTATTATATTCACCATTATAATCAATAATTTCATTTTTACCAGGAACATTATAAAAAGAAATAAGAGGAATTTTATTAATATTTCTTTTAACTTCATTATAAATTAAATCTATTGCTCCCATTCCAAATCTTTGATCATTTAATCCATTCATATATTTATCAGATATTTCTTTAAAAACAATTGCAGCTTCTGAACATTCAGGACAGATATTTTTATTATTTTTCATAAATAATACTAAATATGGTTTATTTGATTGTAATACAATTTTATCAAATGTTTTTCCTACTATTGTATTAAATGAATAAATATCTTTTAATGGAATTTCATCTGAATTTAATTCTCTTTCAATTTTTCCTTCTTTAAATCCAATAATGAATTCTTCAATTGTTTCTATGGAAATTTCTTTTGTTTTCATTCGGTAATTATGATAATTTTTTGGGTCAAATATTTCAACGGTTGGTAAATCTTTTTGATTTATTAAGAATAAGTCACGTATATCTTTTTTAAATACATTTCCTTTTATGTCTGTTTTAAAAAATTGAAGTGTTTTTTTATATTTTTTTCCTAATTCTTTTAATATTTTATCTTTTTCTATTTGTTCTTTATTATTTGAATTTCTAAAATAAATTACTGATGTTATGTTAAATGTAGTAATCATTAAAAATATATTTTTATCTAATTCAGCTCCTATTTCTAATGATTCTTCTTTTAATAATGTTTCTAATGATTCTATTGATATTTTCTCATTTAATTTAACTTTTTTTTCATCATAATTTTTTAAAAGTACAAGGGAATTTTCACCAAATTCATTAATACATTCATCAGAATAACATTTAATAGTATTTATAAAAATATTATATAATTCTGTGAAATTTTTTATTATTTGATAATCAGAATTCTCTTCTTTAATTGTTGTTAAATATATAAAATTTAATTCATATTCTTTTTTAAAATTTTCAATTTCATTTAAATCATTCATTAAAGTTAAAGGACCTTCTAATATTATATGTAAATATCTTATAATATTTTTATAATAAATAATCCCTTCATATATAGTCCATTGTTCATTAATATATATTTTAATTGTAAGAGGTTCAGATTTATCAATATCTATATTTTCATATTTTTCTAAGTTTACTTTAAAAAATTTAAATGGTAAATTTTGTTGAAATGATAAAATTGAAGCTTTATTATATTCAATCATTATATTATAAGTTTCATCTGAATTTTCTTCATAAAAAAATACTACAGAATATTTAGATGAATTAAATAATTGTATATTTTTAGATTCTAATTCAATTACTTTTGATTGATTTTTTAATTTTTTTTTTGTTTCTGTAATATCTTCATCATATGGAATTTCAATATCATCTATTTCATCACTGGAAACTAAATCTATATTTATTGACAATAATAAAAATATTCCAAATTTAAAAAGTTTCATTTTTAGAATGCTTATTAAAAATAATTCCAATTAATTAATAAATGAATCTAAATAATGAAAGTGTTCAAAATAAATCAAATAATGAGATGAATTTAGAAGTTACTAACCAAGAAAAAAATAAAACATCAAAAAATAAATCAAATAATAATATAATATCATCAAAAAGTAAATCAGATATGAATATGGATAATAATTCAAAAAAATTAATTCTAAATTTAAATACTGAGAATTCATTATCAGAAGATGATTGTGAAATCTCAAATAATAATATAGAGGGAAAAAAAAGTAATAATAAGAAAGAAAAAAATGAAATAAATAATTTAAAGAAAATTAATTCTCTTTATAAAAATCCTTTTAATGAGGAAAATAGGATAAATAGATTTATAAAATTCTTTAAAAAAAATCCTTCAGATATAAAAAGAAGAATTAATTCTAAAGATGAAAAAAATTATAATATTTTAAAAAAATTTAACAATAAAGAAAATTATAAATCAAAAACATTAAATGATATAACCACAAAATTTAAAAATAAAGAAGTAGTTAGAGAATATTTAAATGGTAAAATAATAAATTATCCAGATAATAATAAAATATTTAAAAAATTTACTCCAAGATTCAAAGATTCAAAATATGATACAAAATTAGAAACAATTTTAAATAATTTAAGAATAAAAAGAAAATCAACTTTTTCAAATACTAATTATCAAGAATTACGTTTGAAAAATAAAAATAAATGGAAAATTGTAAAAGCTGGTGTTCATTTAATTCAATTATTTTTTTCTCTCAAAAAAATTTATTATAGTTCAATAAAACTTAAAAAAGATGATTCAATAAAGAAAAAAAATTTGGCTAAAAGATATCAAAATATAAGATTATTTTTTTTAAAATCTATTGATAATTTAAAATTATTTTTTAAAGATAATTTAGTTGATAAATTATTAACATATAATAACAATGATTTAAATGAAAGGAGTAAAAATATCTATAAAATTAAATTATTTATTCATATATTTTTTGAAACAATTTATTCTATATTTGCATTAAATGAAGATTTAACAGAATATATAAAAAATTTTATAAAAGAATTTATTTCAAATGGTAAACAATTACCATTAAATTATTTAACAACATTTGAATTTAATAGACTTGAATTTAATTTAAATATAGAATTAACTAATATGACACTTGAAAGACAAGCTTTATTAATATCATATTTAATATTTTATAGATTTTTTATATATGATATATTAAATAATATCACATATTATTGTCCTGAATTAGTTAATGAAAGCAAAAAAGATGAATCTCATATGAGTAATAAAATAAATACAAATATGCAAAATAATATTCCTCCATCTTCTCCACCAAAAAAAACAGATAATAAAAGAGATTTTATTGATGATGATGCTTTAACTAATAAAACTAATACAAAAACTTTTAAATTAGCACAATCTGTTATTCAATATAAATATATTACTAAAAATAATGAAAGTGTAAATAAAGAATCAATTATAAAAGATAATAATTCTAAAAAAGATGAAAAAGAAAAAAGTGTTAAATTTAAATTAACTGATGATGATGATAATAAAACTAGAAAATCAAAAAAGAAAAAAAAAAAATCTAGAAAAGCAAGTAAAGATGATAATGATTTTTATTATGATTTAGATGATAAAAAAATAATATTACCTACAAAATCATCATTCAGAATAAAAAATAAGACCAAGTATAGAAAAAATAAAGAAAAAAAAGACATTGAAACTAAAATTAGTGATAATGATAATAATTTTATAAAAAGGAATAAAACAACATCTTTATATTCTAAAAATAATGTACAATTAAAAAATAACAATCATCCATATAATCATTATCCAGATATTAAAAATTCATATACACAAACATATCTTCCATATAATGATAATTATTATAATAATTCAAATCAAAATAATAATAATAAAATATTAATTGATTCATTAAATAATAAAATTAATAATGAGTTAAATATACCATATAATAGAAATATAATATATAATGGTGAAAATCCTTATAATAATTGTGAATGTTATATACCTTATGCTATGCCTGTTAAACTACCTTTTATTAATTCATGTAATAATTATAATAATCTAAATTGTTATTCATTTAATTGTAATACAAATTGTTTATATAGAAGAAATTGTTGTTATAATAATGATTATAATATTTATCCAAATAATAATTATCAATTAAAAAATTGTACAAATAATATATTTCCATGTGATTGTTATTGTTTTCCAAATATTAATAATAATAATAATTCTCAATTTTATAATAATAATAGTCAACAATATGGTAATTCTTTTTTGAAATTATCCACTCAATTAAGTTCTAAAGAAATTAGAAAGAAATTTCTTCCTAATTTAAATTCATCATTTATTAAAAATGATAATAAAGTTATAAATAATTCTAATTCTTTAAAATTGGTTAATGATAACATTAATATTATAAATAATATAAAAATAGATAAAAAAAAAAAAACAATTTTAGAAAAAAATTTATCATTTATTTCAAATATATTAAATTATATTATAAGATCAAAATTAAGACAAAATATTCCTATATATCATGATGGATATAAAGAAGAGTTTTTATATAAATTAATGGTTTTAAATAAAAAAAATGAAAGATACTTCCATGAAAATGATGAAAATGAATTAATGAATGAAATTCTTTTTGATACAGAAGAAATTCATAATTTCATTAATGACAATTATAGATGGTTACAATTATATAAATTAACATCATATCAATTTGGAATTGATATTGCATTAAGATGTATGAATAAATATAATTATTAATATATATTATAAAATTTACATAAATAAAATAATATATTTATATTATAAATTATAAATCATTTAATTATATAAATAAAAAAATAATGAAGTCATTTATTAAAAATTGTGATTTTATTTCTCCTGAAATTACATTATATTTTAAAGGAGAAAATCATCATTCTTCATTTTTTTCTGGTATTACTTCAATAATATTATTTGTTTTAGCATTTTTATTATCCATTTTTTTTTCAATGGATCTTTTATTTAAGAGAAATCCAACAATGTTTTCATATATACAAACAATTCATGATACTATTACATTTCCATTAAATTCAACTCTTTTTTTTCATTATATATCAATTTATAATAAAATAAATAAAACAAATTTATATAATAAAAGTCATTTTTCAGTTATTGGAGTACAAAGTTCTTCAACAAATACAAATTTATATTTAAATAATAGTAATGAAGAATTTTCACATTGGATTTATGAAGAATGTGATCAGAAAGAATATGGTGAAGATTATTCATATATATTTAGAGGAGAAAAAAATAAATACAAAAATGTAAATTATAATAATGGATTATGTATTAAAAAATATTATAATAAAGATAAAAAGAAATTTATATATAAGAATGATTCTGAGTTTATATATCCTAATATTCAAAACGCAGATGATAGTATAAATAGTTATTATTTTATTCTTTTAAGAGATTGTATAAATAGTACCATTATAAATAATAATTCTTGTTTACCTAAAAATTCATATGATGATTTTTTAGAAACTGAACCTATTATATATTTGAGTTTTTTTAGTGGAGAAATTCAATTAAAAGATTATAAAAATCCAGTAATTTATGATATAAAAAATATTTCTATTACTTTTGATAATGAACCTTATATTATAATAAATAGATTAATATTCAATCCAATTACAATTATAACAAATGAAGGTTTTATATTTGATAATAATAAATTACAATATTCAACTTCTTATGAATCATCATTTTTATCATATAAATATATTTCTTCAAATAATTATTTAAAAGCTTCATTTATTTTAAGTTCATCAAAAAATAATAAAATATATGAAAGAACTTATAAAAAAATACAAGATATTGCAGGAGCAGTTGATGGATTTACTGAAATTTTAATAATATTAATTGATTTCATTAATCGTTTTATTTTCCATGATTTTCAAGTTATTGATGATTATTCAAATATTATTCATGGTCATGTAAAAAGATATAAATTATCGAAAAAATATAATTTTTCTAAATTTCATTCTCAATATGTTAATATTGAAGATGATTCAAATGGAAGTAAATTATATAATAAAAAAAAAGTAAAATTTAATACATTTATGAATTTTTTAAATGATAATAGTAATATCCAAAGTACATTTACATTTAAATCTAATATTTCTATATGTAAACTACCTAATACTTTTCAAAAGAAATTAACTATAAAATATCATAAATTTGGATGGTTTGAATTTTTAATAAATAGATTTAATAAAAGCTCTTCTTATATTCATTATTTAATTAATGAAAGGAAGAGAATGTTTAGTGAAGAAAGACTTTTTGCTAATTATGAAGATATAAACAATTTAAAAGAATATATTAAAACAAATAATCATCATATTACAAGTGTTTTAAATCCAAATAATAAAATTAATTAATACATAGAAAGTAAAAGAGTAATCTAAATATTATGTATAAATTTTATTAACAATAATTAAATAATTAATTATATGTATATATATAATAATAATAAAAATTGAAAATGTAAAAAAAAAAATTAAATTAAATTATTTTAATATTTTTATATATTTAAGACAATTTTTTAAATATAAAATTTAATAATTCCCTCATTATTACCAGCTGCAATTTCCCCATTATTTAATTCAGTAAGATTTAAAATTATTTTATCATTATTTTGATTATTTTCATAAATTTTAACCAAATCAATATTATTATATTTATATTTAACAATAGAAATTTTATTATTTTCATCAAGCATTGAAGCAACAAAAGAATTATTTTTGCATTTAATTAAAGAAATAATTATTCTTGGTCCTTTTATTCTTAACATAATTTGATGAGTTGATATTTTAATAAAACAAAAACCAAAAAAATCTTTACAACAAATACATAATATATCATTATTAATCATTTCCATTGATTGGTTAAAAATAGAACATTTTATATTATTAATTGTTTTAAAATTTACAAAATTTAAATTCCAAAATTTAATATTATCAAAAGATAAAGTTGCAAATTCATTTTTATTTATTATAATTGCATTAGCATTTGTTTGTTTATTTTCATATTCAATTGTTTTTGTACATAAATAATTTAATTCATTATTTTTTTTTTCCCATATTTTCATTTTTTTATCAACTGAAATAGAAATTAGTAAATTTTCATTATATTGAAGAACTTTTTCAACTTGTTCTTCATGACCTTTTAAAGTTTGATCAATATGAAAAACACAATCTTCTAATTTAATAATTTTCATTGTTTTATCAGTTGAACATGTAATAATTCTATTATCAATTAATTGAGTGAAATATAAAACATTTTCATTATGAACTTTAAGCATTAATTCTAAATTACGATTATCTTTATTATATATATTTATTGAACCATCTGAAAATGATGCTATTAATCTTCCATCATTTAATATTTTTATGTGAGTTATTGGTTTATAATGAGCTTTTAATGTTCTAATTTGTTTAAATGTTGTATAGGAAAATTGAGATAAAAAAATATTAAATTCATTACTTTTTTCTAATAATTCATTACAATCTATTTGATTTCTTAATATATTGTATTTAATATTTTCTACATTGTTTAAATAAAAATAATTCATTTTTTTTTTATTGGAACTTGTATCATATATTAATATCATGTCTTTATAAAACTGAAGTATTTTATTATTTATTTGAATAAAATTTGTGAAATATTTTATAATTTCATCTTTTTTTTTTATTATTTCAGATATTTTTTTTTCATATAAATTTATATTTTTCCTTAATTTTTCATATTTATTTTCATAAATTTTTTCAGATAAGTCACCAATATTATGATTTTTATGATTATTTGAACAATAATTACATAAATTTTGATTACATCTAAAACAATATTTTATATATTTTTTAATATGGAAATGACATGTAATATCAAATTTAATTAATTCAATTAATTTATGAATTTGTTTTGACATTATATCTTTATAACATTCATTACAATATACATTCTTACAAGTTAAACATTTATATAAATTTTCCATATTATTTTGTTTTTTACAATTAAAACATATATTTTGATTTAAGTTTTGATTTTGAATATGTAATTCAAAAAATTTATAAACTAATTCCTTTCCAAAATGTTTTTGAGTACAAACATAATTTATTATTGGTTTATTATTTTCATATGTAAGTTCTAAAGATAATATTGAATCACATTTCCTACATCTATATGAATAATTCAAATTTTGTGTTAAATTATCACACATTTTATTTTAAATTAATTTTAATAATAAATATTAAAATAATAAATTAAAAATTATAATAAAATTCCTTATTTTAAATTCCAAAAACTCAAATTAATACTTTCAAAATCATCATCATTTTTAAAACTAATAGAAACTTGAGTATAAAAATATAAAAATTCTTCATAAGTTAAAGTTTCCATATCTCTACTTTTTCTATAATTTTTAAAATAATCAACAGAATCAAAAAACTCTTTAAAAATATCTTCACATCTTCTTTTTCTAGAAATAACATCAGGATGTTTAGTACAATTAAAAATTTTTTTCAAAACATTAATATTAATATTTCCATTACCATCAGGACTTAAAGAATAAAATAATTTTTTAACAAAATAAAATCTTCTCTCATTCATATTTCCACTTAAAGCTCTAATTAAAAAATCATAATCCATAAAACCAGTATTTTTATAATCAAAAATAGAAAATAAAACATCAATACATTCTTCAGTATGAGGAAAATTAAAAGTAGAAATAATTTGTTCAAAAGTTTTTTTATCAATTTTTCCTGTATTATAAACATCATTTTGAGCTAATTTATTTTCAAAATCAAATATTGAATTTAAACCTTTTGAAACTAACAAACTTCTCAATGCTATTATTGGATATTGAGGATTGTCTTTACATGGTCTTTTTTTTGGATCTATTTCTCTTATGTCTATTGTCATTTGACTATTTATATTTTCTAAATTATCTTTTGTTAATTTTTGATATTGGTTTTGTTTTATATTTGGTGTTTGATTTTGAATGTTTATATTTATGTTATTTTGAATGTTCATCTCTTGGTTTCTATAATTATTATATGGAGTTTGGATTTTCATATATTTACTTTCTATTGATAAATTGTTGTTTGGGAATTTTTTTATTATTTTTTCATTTGTTATATTTTGATATTGGGAATTTATGTTGTTTATATTTTGAGTTGTTGTTATATTTTGATTATTTATATTGTTATTATTTATATTGTGATAATTCATATTTTGATTATTATAATTTATATTTTGATAATTCATATTTTGATTATTTTGATAATTCATATTTTGATTATTATAATTTATATTTTGATTATTATAATTTATATTTTGATAATTCTGATTTTGGTTATTTTGATAATTCATATTTTGATTATTATAATTTATATTTTGATTATTTGACCATACACCTTCCATAATATCATAAAAATAATTATCATCTTTAATTGAAGCACTAATAAATGTATAATATTCTAAAAATTCTTGATATGTTATTTTAGATGATAATCCTTTATATTTTAAAAATATATCAAAAGTAAAAATAAATTCATTTTGAATTTCTAATTCACTTCTTCTACCAATTATAACATCAGGATGACCTTTTGGATTAAATGTACTTTTAACTAATTGAATATCAACACTACCATTTCTTTCTAAATCCATTTTTGAAAATTCATCAACTATTAAAATTTTTCTATCTTCACTTAAGGTTTTATTATTAAATAAATTAATAAAGTCATTTATATTAATATAACCTTTTCTTTGATTATCTAAACGATAAAATAAATTTTTTAAAAAATCTTTATCAACATTAATTCCAGTTTCATTAAATGCATTAATAATATTATCTAAAGAAATAATTTGAAGAACAGAATTATTTTGTTTACTCAATAATTTAGATAATAAATTAAAAAAAGTAACTCCATTATTTGAATTAACTTTTTGATAAAAAACTTGATAATCATCATTAAATTTTTGAGAATTATTTTGTAAAATTTTATTTCTTGATAATAAAATATATTGAATAAATTGTTCATAATCAATACAATTCATATTATTTACATCATAAATATAAAATAAATTTGTTAAATCTCTATCATTTAAATTATTTAATCCTAATCTTTTAATTGCTTCTTTCCAAGAATCTAAAGGAATTTTTCCATTTCTTTTAAAATCAAAACTACTAAATAAATTCATTAAAATATTTCCTTCATTTCCAGGATTATTCTTTGATAAATATGATAGAATATTAAAAAGTTCATTTTCAAAAAATTTAGTCAACTGTAAATTAAAAGACATTATAAAATAATCCTAAAAAAAAACTAAAAAACTCAAAAAAAAAGAAAAAAAAATAATAAAAAAATAAGTTATAAAAAAAAAAATAAAAAAAATAAAAGAAAAAATAAAATTTCAAAAAACAAAATCTCAATAAAAAAATAAATATTTAAAACTTAGAACTTTTAGTAACTTCATGATAATTAGGTCTTTTAGGATTCATAATATACTCATTATAAAAAGGATACCTTGTATTATAATATCTCTGTCTTTTATAATAAGGAACAAGGAAATTTTCATAACTTCTCAAATAAGTAGTTTCAGGAGGAATTACAGGTTCAATAATATAAACAGGACGAGAATTTTTTAAATAATCTTTAGGTTCATAAGGTTTAGGAAGAGGATAATATAAATCTTTATTAATTTTTTGTTTTAAATCAGGTTCCCATTTATCAAAATCTGGTCCTGGACGATTACGTCTTCTTTCAAGGATACTTTCTAAACTTTCTAAATTAGAATTTTCATTTTTTGATGTTTCATCACCTCCTCTTTGAAATTTAAATGATACTGCTTGAAATGGTCTTTCTAAAAATTGATTGTCTGATGGAGGGATACGGTTTCCAAATAGTAAATGCTCACCTGTATAGTTGTAGTCACCTATTAAATAATTGGTTGTTGTGTATTCATGCTCTGCTTTCATTTTTTTTTTATTTTATTTTTTTTTTTTTTATTTTTAATTTTTTTTTTTTTTTTTTTTTTGGGTTTTTTTATAATTTTTTTTTAATTTTAATGGAAAGTATTCAACATAATCTTGATCAGTTAAGAATGATTAAAGAACAAAAATTGTCTCTTGTTGAAGATCAATATATGATTAAAGTTATGAGACAAAATGTTCAGAAAGATTTTCTTGAGTCACAAGAAGAATTAAAAAAGAATGTTGATTTATGCTTTGAAATTAAGGATAATATTGAAAAATATGATAGTATTATTGAAAGGAAAGAAAATTTCAGATTATTTTTGATTGAAAAAAGCAAAGAGAAAGAAGAACAAACAGATAAATTAGATATGGAAAAAGATAATGGAAAAATCATTGAAAAAAATGAAGTAAAAAATATTGAAAATGAAGAAGAGAAATTAATTGAAAAAAAAGAAAATGAAAAAGAGAAATTAATAGAAAAAAATGAAAATGAAAATGAGAAATTAATAGAAAAAAATGAAAATGAAGAAGAGAAATTAATTGAAAAAAATGAAAATGGAGAAGAGAATTTAATTGAAAAAAATGAAAATGAAAATGAGAAATTAATAGAAAAAAATGAAAATGAAAAAGAGAAATTAATAGAAAAAAAGGAAAATGAAAAAGAAGAATATAATAAAGATAAAGAAATATCAATTGAAGAATTGGAAGATGAATTAACTCATTTAAAAATAGAAAGAAACAAAATTTTAGAAAAATTTCATTATTATTTTGAAAAAAATAAAAACATAAGAGAAAAAGTGAATTTACTAGAAGAAAAAATAAAAAAAATAATGGATTATGAAGTTAGATTAGAAGAAAGATTAAGATTTATAGATTATGGTATTTTTGAATTAGAAGATTCAATAAGAAGAGATCAAATACAATATTATGATTCAATAAAAAATACATTACATTTTGAAAGTTGTAAATATAAAGATGTTCAAACAAAATTTAATAATGTAATAGAAGAAAATTCATGTAGAATTTGTTTAATGCCTTTTAATGACGAAGATAATGTTTCTATATTTTCATGTAATAAACATTATTATCATGAACAATGTTTAAAAGATTGGATGAAATATCTAATTATATGTCCAATATGTAGAGAAATATATTCAAATAAAAATGAAATAAATTAAAAATATTATTTATTTTTTATGAAAAATTTTTAAATTCTAAAACAAAAAAAAAATAAAAATAAATAAAAAATTATTAAATAAGATTTTTAATTAACCATAATTTAATATTTTTATCATTAGCATAAGAAACAATTAATTGATTATTACAATAAATAATTCCTTCAATACATCCATTATGAACATTTTGTATAGTTTGTATACATTCATAATTATCATATCTATAAATTCTTAAATCATGCATCCAACCACCACTAATAAAAATACCTTCTTTTTCAATTGAACAAAGTCCCCAACAAGTAGATTGATTATTAATATATTTTATAATTTTCATTTCTGATAAAGAAATAATTTTTATATTATCACCACCTATTATAATTCTATAATAATCTAATTGAATTAATGCATTTGTTCCATAACATTTTGCTTCTGGAAATGATATTATATTTTCTTTATTATTTAAATTCCATATTTTTGTTCCATCTCCGCCAGAAGAAATTAAATAATTTTTTTCATTTATTAATATTATTGATTTTATATAATCTAAATGAGTAAATATTGTTTCACATTGATAATTTTTATTTTGTTCTTTCTGCCATAATTTAATTGTTTTATCTTTTGAACATGATATTATTTTATTATTTATATAATATATACATTTATTAATTGAGTCATTATGTGCATTTGATATTTCTTCTATATTAATCCAATTATTATTTATATTTGACCAAAATTTTATATTTTTATCTGATGAACATGTTAAAAAATTATTTTGATCTTTTACACAAACATAATTTATATTTTTATTATGTGCATTTTCTATTGAGTTTAATAATTTAAAATCATTTTTACTCCAAAATTTTATTGATTTATCATAAGAAACAGAAATTAAATCTCCTGAAGGAAAATATGATATTGAAGTTATACCACTATCATGTGCAATTAATGATTTTTTAAATTCTAATGATGTTTTTATTAAAGGGATATTTTTTCTTTGTTTTTCTAATATTAATTCATTTTTTTCTTCTAAGTTTTTTATTTTTTCGTTTAGAAAATTTATTTCTTTTTTTGTATTTGATAATTCATTTTTTATTTCTACATTTTCTTTTTTCACTATTTCAATACTTTCTATTAATTTTTGTAGAATATTTGAAGAATATAATTTATTTTCTAATATAATTTCAATTGCATTAAAATTATTTAATATTATTAATTTAACATTATAAATATTTTTTTCAATTTTAAATTTTTCAGAATCAATTAAATTGGTTGAAATGATATTAAAAATTTCTTTTATTGTTAAATTATTATTATTAAATTTTTGATGTAAATCATTTATTGCAAGAATTGATTCATATAAATAAAATGAATTTTTACTGTAGAATTGAATTAATATTGATGAAAATTGAGTAACAATATTAATATTCCACAATAAATTTTCATATTCAATAGTTTTAATAAAATTTAATTCATAATTTGACATATAATTGTTTTATTTAAATTAGATATAATTTATTTTTTATTTATATTATAAAAATTTATGGAGAAAGTAAATGATATTACATATTTATTTAATTTAGAAGATATTGATATATTCTTATATAATAATATAATAATATTTAAATTAAGATATAAAGATAATAAATATATTTCAGGATATGATTTCAATAATTTAAAAAAAAAATATGATTTTTTTAATAATTGTATGAGTAGTAAACAAATTATGGATAAATTAGTTCATCTTAAAAATAATCAAGATTCCTTAAAAATATATGAAAATGATGATAATATTCAATTAAAAATAGAGAATATGAATTATAAATTAAATAAATTTGAAATATTTGATATTATACTTAAAAAATATGTTGATAAATCATTTATTGAGCCAGAATTAATAGGTATGTATTTAAAAAATGGAACTGCTCTAGTTAAAGAAAAAATAAATAATTTAGATAATTTAATGAATTCGTATAATCCAAGGAAAACAATTCAATTATATGAAAAAAAGTTTCAACAAATAGAAAAATTGAATTCAAAGATTTCAAAAATTGAAAAAAAAATTTTTAATATATATGAGAATAAAACTTATAGTAATTTTAAAACAATATATTCATTTCAACCATATAATGATAATGAAACAATAAAATCAATTGATATATTTCCAAATGGAAATTATATTACAAATTCAATTATTGGACATATAAAAATTTGGAATGAAAAAAATGAATTAATTCAAGAAATACATAATAAAGACAGTGAAAAAGGAAGAATAATAATAAAAAATAATAATTTTTTTATTCAAATAGGTTTAGGATTTGAAAATTATATAAGAAATAAAAAAACAAATAAATGGGAACTTCAAACAATAAAATATATTTTTTTAAATAAAAATGAAAAAACAGATTTCAAAATTAGGAATTTATATTTAAAAAATATTGTTTTTTGTAAAAATAAAATAATATGTTATTTTAAGAATGATTTACCATTAATTCAAATTTATGAAATACTTTTTAATTATTCATATCAATTATTAAATACAATTATATTACCTTTTGAAGAAAATGAATCAATAGGTGGAATTGAATTTATTAATGAAAGTTTAACATTAATTATTGCAACTTCAAAATCAGTTTATTTATTAAATTTTATTACTTTTGAAATTAAAAAAAAATATATTAATTCTGTTAGATGTTATATTGATAATGGCATATGTAAATTAGATGAAAATAGAATTATATTTCATAATGGAAATAAAAATGTATTAAAAATACTCAATTTAACAAATGATGAATTTATAGAAATAAAAATTTCTTCAATTTGTTGGAGTCTATTTTTATTTAAAGAAAAAGAGCTTTTTTTATGTGGTTTAAATAATGGGAAATTAAATGTTTTTAAAACTTATGATTATACATTATATTGTATTATAGATTTAAAACTAAATTATATTAATGGGTTTTTACAATTAGTAAAACAAAAAGATATATTTATATGTTATTCTGATTTATATCTTAATTTTATTAAATATAATAAAAAAGAGATTCATGAATATTATTAATATATATTTAATTATTTTAATTAAATAATGGAAAATATAAAGAATTTAAATGAAGGGAATATTAATAATATGTTTCAATTGTTATTTGATAAAATATCCTTTTTAGAAAATGAAAATAAATCAATTAAACAAGAAATGAAAACATTACAAAAAGTAAGTAAATTACAAATAAAATCATTAAATGAAAAAATTACACAATTACAATCAGAAATAAGAAATTTAAATCATTTAAATAATATAAAATTAGAAAAAAGATTAATTCAAAATGAACAAATAAAAAAAATAAACATAAAAGAATTAAAAACAATAAAAGAACATGATAACTGGATATCTTATATAAATATATTCCCAAATAAAAATTTTATATCAGTATCAATGGATAAATCAATATGTATTTTTAATAAAGATGGAAAATTAATAAATAAAATTTTAAATGCACATGATGATTATATTACATATATAACTATAAATCCAATAAATAATAATTTTATAACATGTTCATATGATAATAATATAAAAATTTGGTCATATATAAATAATGAATATAAAAATATAAATATAATTTTTAATGCTCATGAAAAAAAAATATGGAAAATATTATATTATAATATTGAAAAAGAAAGTATAATTTCATGTTCAGAAGATTGTTTAATTAAAATATGGGAAAAAAATAATAATAAATATCAATGTGTTACAATTTTAAATCATAATGGAACATTAAAAAGTATTTTATTATTAAAAGAAGAAAAATATATTATTTCAGCTGGAAATGATGGAACAATATTTTGGAATATGGAATATTATACAATAGAAAAAAATATTAAACAAGCTCTTTGTTATATGACAAATGCTTTAAAAAGAATTGGAAATGATAATATTATTGTAAGTGGAGGTATTTATTATAAATTAAGAGTTATTAATATTCATCAAAAAATTATTATAAGAGAAATTGATAATATTTTTCAATGTTATGATATTTGTGAAATTCCTTTTTTTAGATTATTTTTTGTTTGTGGTAGTTCTAAAAATATTAAAATTTATAGAGAAGATAATTTTGAATCTGTTCAAATTATCACAAATGCACATAATAATTTTATTAATGGATTTTTATTTTTAGATAATGATATTTTTTTAACATATTCATATCAAACTATTAAAATTTGGAAATTAGAAATTAATTAAATAAAATATTTATTTTTATAAAAAAAAAATAAAAAGTAGACTTTATATATTTTAATTCACTATTTTTTAATTGTTTTTTCAATAATATCTAATCATAAATTTAATGAGTGAAAATAATACAGGAGATGAAAATCATATTATTTATGAAAATCAAATAAATCTAGAACCAAACTTTAATAGTAGAATTGAAGAAAATGTAACAAGAGAAAATATAAATCGAGAATCAATAGGTCGTTTCAGAACTTTGTTTATATTTATTGGTATTATTATTATTCTTGCTATTACTATTATTATTATATTACTAACATTAAAAAAAGACAATAATAAAACAAATGAAAAAATTAAACAAGAACAAAATTTAGAAGAAAATATAGAAGAAGATAATTCAAAAGAAGAAGATGTTTCCAAAGAAGAAGATATTTCAAAAGAAGAAGATGATTCAAAAGAAGAAATTTCAAAAGAAGAAGAATTATTAAAAGAAGAAGAAGAATTATTAAAAGAAGAAGAATTATTAAAAGAAGAAGAATTATTAAAAGAAGAAGAAGAATTATTAAAAGAAGAAGAAGAATTATTAAAAGAAGAAGAAGAATTATTAAAAGAAGAAGAAGATATTACTTTTGAAGAATATGCAAAATCTGATTCAGGAGAACCATTAATAACTCGTTTAAATCAAAAATTAAATCAAGTATCTGAATATCAAGAAATAATATCATCTTTTACTACTTTAATTTTTGATGATTCAATAAATTTAAGAAGAGTAAAAGAAAAAAAAAAACAAACAATTTTAAATTATACCTTAAATATTTATAATGAAGAAACTCTTTCAGATAATTCAATTTTATATTCTGCATATTTATTAATTAAAAATAAAATTTCAAAAGAAAATGATGAAGAAGAATTTAATGAAGGAGGAAAAGATATTTTTTCAAATAAAAGATTATTAAATGAAGAAAATGAAAATGATACAATTCCATTAATTAAATTTAAATATTTTGAAAATGGTACAATTTATAATATTCAAAAACCTAAAAATATTAATATTTATTTATGTGCTAATTTAAATAATTTTATTGATAAAATTATACCTCAAATTTCAAAAGATTTATTTTCAAATGGTAAAAGAAATTTACAAGAAAATAAAGAAATAAATAGAGAATATTCAAAGGATAAAAATAATAAAAAAATAATTTTAAATGAAAATAAAAAAAATTCATTAAAATTTAATTCAAATTACATTGATGGAAGTTCATTTATTTCAAATAAAACAATTTTAATAAATGAAGAAGGTTTTATTCAATCAGTATATATGAATAGTACATCTTTAATAAGTGGTAATGGAAATTTTGATGTTGAAGAATATGAAGAAAGTTCTTTAAATCAAAATGATTTTCAAGGTGATGATAATCAAAATGGAAATTTTATTAATTTCCCAATTAAATCTATTTCAATTATTACTGAGTCAAATACTAATTTACTTGAAAATAATATTAATTCAACTGTTTCTGAATATATTGAAAATTATATTAAAGATTTGAATTTTGAAATTGTTTCTTCTTTTGAAAATAATAATACTTTAAATAATAGAAGACAATTAAATAATTACAATTTAAATAATAATAATAATTATAAGAGAAAATTATCAATTGATAATTTTAATCAACCAATTCATTTTGCTTATCCTATTTTTAAATCAAATATTATAGGTATAAAAATTGGAATGTATGCAACATTACATTTTTATCCTTCAATAGGTGTAACTTCTTTAGAAATTAAATATAAAGTTGATAATACAGAAAAATTATTAGTAAATTATAAAGAAATTACTCAATTAGGTGAAGCATTAAATATATATAGTGAAATTGTAGAAAAAATATCAACAAATATTAATATTGCTGCAAATAGAATTAAAACTTTATTTAATACTAAAAGAGATAATGTATGGAAAACTAATTTAATAAATGAATTATTAAATATTTCAAAATATTTATTATCTGTTAATGATGTTACTAATATTTTTAGTGAACCATTAAATACATTAATAAATGATATTAAAATTAGTTCTAAAACAACATTTGATAAAGTTTTTGATGAAATAAGTAAATGTGAAAATAATTTATTGTCCTTTGAAGAAAGTGTTAATAATGAAAATGAAGATAATTTAAAAAATATTATTTCTTCTATTAATGAATCACTTAAATCAACATCAACAATTAATCAAGAAGAACTTATTCAATTTCATGAATATGTAATTGAAATAATGGATTCAATTATAGAGATAAATGATTATAGTGCAGATATTGTTAATTATTATGATTTGATGAATTTTTTAAATGATAATCAAAAAATTTATAATATTTTTGAAGAAAAATATTCTGAAATAAATGAAGATACAAGTTTAAAGTTATATTCTAATAAATTATTTAAAAGTAAAATAGAAAATTTAATTATTCAAGATGAATTTATTGCAAAAAGATTACAAAATAATAAAACTTTAATTGAAGCGATAAATGATGATTCAAAAAGGAATGAAAAAATTAAATCATTAAATAATATAAGAGGAAAAGTTTTAGATATTATAAATGTTTTAAATAATAAAATAGATAATATTTATTCAAATTATAATACAAATGGAATTGCTAATCTATATTTAGAACCTATTAATGGAATGAAAAATGAATTTATAGAAAAAAAAAATAGTTTAGATTTACATTTGAAAGAAATGATAGAAGGTTTAAATAACAGTTTAAATTATATAAAAGATTTAAATATTTTATTTCAAATTGATTATAAAGTTTCATTATCAAGAAATACAAATTTATATAATATGATTATATCACCTATTAATAATATTAAAGCAATTTTTATTTCTACTGATAAATTAATTAATATTAGTAATTCTGTTGATGAAATTATTAATGAAATTAAAATAAATGAAGAAAGTGGATTTTTAAATATTCCTGAATTAATATATCAATTAAAACAAGAATTTAATAAAAATAAATTAGAATATTTAGAAGATAATTTAGTGAAAAGAATTTATGGATTCTATAATATTAGTTCATTACAAACATATATTCTAGAATATTATAATCAAATTAAAACTATTTTTAATGAATATGATTTAATATTTTATCAACAGAATTTTATGCAACATTTGGATGATTATTTTATAAATCCAAATATACTTTTTAAAAAATTAAATCAATCATTAATAAATCAACAAGCATATAATACGAATATTTCCCATTTAATTACAGAAAGTTTAAAAAATAAAATAAATAATAAAATAATTGAATCATATAATTTATATTCAAATATTATACAATCATATCTAGAAAATATTAAAACTTTAATATTAAATAAAGAATATACAGGCGATTCATTAAATAGAATAAATTTAATTTTTACTACTTTTGATGATATAATAGAGAATATTAAACAAAGTAATAAAACATATCTTGATAATTCAAATCAAAATAATATTATGGGAATTCAAAACAATGAAGATCCATTCAATATAAATGAAAATATAACAAAATATGAAAATGAAATGATTCAAATTTTAAATGATGTTATTGAAAATGTTAATAATAAATATATAGAAAAAACTTTAAAAGATAATCAAGGATCGTTAGATGGATTTAGTTTAAGGAATTTTTATTATGTAACAGTTTTAGAGATTATTTCACAATTTAAAAATATTATTTCATATAGTAAAAATTCAAATAATTTCAATTTAAAAGTAAATGAATATATTGAATTATTTAAAAATAATACTGATTACAGAAAAAATTATATTATCAATGAAATTTATTCTTCATTAAATGATTTTAATAATGAAGAAAAAGAATTTATAAATCCTACAATTAATTTAATTAAAAGTAATATTTCAGAAAGTATAGAAAAAAATATAAATCAAGGATTAATTGAATCAAAATTAAAAATTCTTTCATTAAATACTTTTAAAACTCCTAGTATAAAAAATATAATTGAAAAATCAAAAATTATAAATAATTTTAGTAAATTCTTAGAAACTTATACTAATAAAAAAATATTTGTTGATAGATTATTACTTCAAAAAAGTTTTGATAATTTACTTTATGAAATAAATGAAACTATTTCCAAAAATTTAAATTTAATAAATAATTTATCATTAAATTCTAAAATAGTAAATGATGTTTCTTTGTATTATTCAGATATTATTGAAGAAATAAATACAATTTTTATTAATGAATATCAATTATTATGTTCATATTATCCTAATTATGAATTATTAGATTTATCATTTAATATATGTGATATTATAAAAGAGGTTAAATCTCAAAAAATTGATGAATTAAAAATAAATATATTAATAATTACGAGATCTATTTTTAATTCAGGATTTGAAGAACTTAAAAATAAAATAAAAGAACTCTTAAAAGAAATAAACGAAAACTTTTTGGATGAAATTAAAACTGAATATGAAAATATATTTAATGTATTGACTTCAAAATCTGAGTCTGATGAAGATGATGATGTTATAACAATAAATTCTTTATCTGATAATTTAATTTCTTCACTTAAAGAAATAGGTGAAAAATACTTAAATAATTCAATAGATGCATTTAATAATAATAAAATAAATAATTTGATAACTGAAAATAAAAATAAAAATATTGAAGTTTTAAATAATTCCATAATATCATTTCCAGAATTAATAGAAAAAATTAATTCTGCTTCAAAAACATTATCAAAATTATGTGAAGAAAGATTTGAAAAAGAACAAATTTTATTTTCAGAAAGAATAGAAAAAATAATAGAATCAGCATATAATGTTACAATATCTGATTTTACTTCAGTTTATGGTCATAGTTTTTTAAGTGAAATATTTGAAGAAATTTTAAATTTTAAAATTAAATTAAATTTAAATCATATTCAAATTTTAATTGAAAATTATAATGAATTGATGATAAGTACTTTATCAAATATTACAATTCTTTCAGATATTCTTTTAATATCAACATCTAATATTTATGATGAAGTTAAAAATGAAATTTCTAATAATTTACAAAATGATATAAGTAATACTTTAATAAATTTAATTAATGATTTTAAATCACAATCAAGAGAAGAAATAACTAATTTATTTGTTGATAATACTATTAAAGTAATAAATAATGAAAATTTAACAAATTCATTTTCTAAAAATATTATTAATTTAATACCAAAAGAATTTACTAAATCATTTATTGAAAATTTAAATAAAGTTTATGATTTATTTATTGATAATAGTGATTTAGGGAATTTCCTAAATGTAACATCATATCAATTAACACAAACAAAAAATTATATAGATTCTTATTTCTCTGAAGAAAAAATTAAAATTACAGAACTTTTAGCAAATATGACTAAAGCATTATCAAGTAAAACAAAAATATATACCAAATTAAAAAGTTCTGAAGAAAATTTTAATAATATTATACCTAAAAATTTTGCTTATTCAATTCCAGAAACTATAAAAGATAATATGATAAATTTTATTGAAAAAATAATAAATTTAATTTCTCCAATTAATAAAGAATATGATGAAAATGATTTAAATATTAAAAATAACTTAAAAGAAAAAATAAATTCTTTTGATAATTATGTAACAGAAGTTATAACTAAATTAAATTCAGATGAAATAATTTTAAATACAACAAATTCATTCAACAATATAAAAAATATAGGAGAAGAAATTAAAACTTTTTTCAAAAATAATTTAACAGAAAATATAGAAAATGGTTTAAAGGAAATTAATATGACTTTACCAAGTAAAAAAGAATTAGAAGAAAAATATAAATTAAGAAATCTTAAAGAATTTGAAATAAAAGATATATTAACAAATATAAAAGAAATATATTCATCTCTTAATAATATAACTGAAGAATCAATAAAATTAGAAGAATTTTCTCAATTTTCAAAAATTAATTCAAATTTTGAAAAACAATTTAGTAATACACTTCAACATATTACAACTCCTGTAAATAATGCTTTAGAAACTTTAATAGATTATTTATCAATTGAGCAATATTCAGATTTTAAAAATAATATATTAAATCAATCAAAAGAAATAAAAGAAATAATCCAAAAATTTTTTGATTCAGAAAGCACAATTACTTATAATTGTTTAATATTTATTAAAAATGGATTTCTTTTACTTTATAATGATATTTACACACAAATTAAAGAAAAAACAGATAATTATTTAACAAAATATATAGATGAAATTTTCAATAAAATAACAAGAGTTAACACAAATTCAAATATAATAATAGGAAAAGAAAATATTACTTTAGGTTCATTTTCACAAGATATTTTTGGTGAATTAATTCAATTTTCATCAACTGTACCATATTATGAATATTCATATGGATTTAAATTTAAATATTCTGATTATCAATTATATACTGAATTAACTGCATATGGTTCAAGTAATATTGATGTTTATTTTGAATTTGGTGATTCTAGAGCTAAATTAAGTGGTAATGTAGGAGCTGGAATTATGGGTTTACAAATAAATGATTTTTTAATTGATAATTCTGTTTTAATTAATGCTTTACAATATGTTAATAGAACATCTTATATTAAATCCTTTGGTAAAAAGGAAAAAAATTTATGGAATGATATTATTGAAGAATATACAAATGAAGCAACATATTTAAATGCAATTAAATATTATGAATAATAATTAAAATATATTAATTTTTACTATAAAAACTTATAAATTTTATTTTATATAATCAAAAATAATTAAAAAACAAAACCTCATAAAAAAATAAAAAAAAAATATAAAAATATTTTATTGATAATCACTTAAAGCCTTAACAAAATTATCTTTTTGATACAATTCTTTTCTCCATTTTCCTTGATTACTATGATAATACATACAATATCCATCTCTTAAATTTTGATACCAACTTCCATCATAAACATCTCCATTATCATAAAACATTTTTCCATTTCCTTCAATATTATCATTTCTAAACTCACCTTCATATCTATTTTGACTATCCCAATAATAAACACCAAATCCATCCCTAATATCATTTTTCCAATCACCTTCATATTTAGCACCACCATAATAAGACATTATTCCTTTACCATGTTTTAATCCATTTTTCCAATAACCTTCATAAATATTTCTATCAACATACATTTTTTTTCCATAACCATTGATTGTACCATTATGAAATTCACCTTCATATACATTACCACTATTCCATGTTAATTGACCTTTACCTTCATATCTTCCATTTTGAAAATTTCCTATATATTTATTACCATTTGCAAAAAAATATTTTCCTTCACCTTCCATTAAACCATTTCTCCAATATCCATCATATTTGTCACCGTTAGGAAATGTGTATGGTTTATAACCTTCAAATTTTCCTTGTTGCATTTTTTTTAAGTTTTAATTTTTTTTATTATAATATTTTTTTATTTGTTTTAGGTATGGTATAAAAATATATTAATTAATGCTTAGTTTATTTTAATGTTAGAAGTTAACAATTATTTGTATTGTTGAATCAACATTACCATATGCATTTATACCTTTTGATAAATCTATTAAATAAAAAATAAAATATTTTGAATTATTTTCACAAGATGATAATTGTATTAAATCATTATTAGAATATTTATAGTAATTTATTTTATTAATATTATTTTCAAAAACTGAAGCAATAACAATACCATAATTATTTTTAGTAATTGAATAAACCAATTTTGGACCTTTAATACTTTTTATAATTTTAAAATTATTAATATCAATTAAATAAAAAGCTATATCTAAACTTCCTCCATAACATAAAATATCATTATTTAACATACATATATTTTGTCCTATCCAAATATTAATATTAGGAATTTTTCCTATAGATAAACATTTGTCATTATAAAATTCTAATTTTTGTTTATCTTGAATTGATATTAAAAATTTTTTATTATTTATTTTGAAAACATTAAATTTATGAAAATTATGATTATTGAATGATATTGAGTTACTATATTCATATTTTTCATTATTTTTTTCCCAAATTTGAATTTCATTATTTGATGTAAAAGATAAAAAAATTTGATTTAATTCTATAATTTTTTGAATTGATAATAAATCTGATTCAAAAGATTGAATAATTTCATAAGTATCATTTCCAATTGAAATTATTTCCATTGATTTATCATTATAACAAATGATAATATTATCATTTTTTAATTGAGTAAAATAATTTATATTTTTTTTAGTTTGAAAATTTTGAGTTTCAAAATTATTTGATTGAACAATGGTTAAAATTGCACTATTTTCACAACAAAATCCTAAATTTCCATGATTTAATAATTCAATTTGTTTTATTATTCCTTTTGTTTTTATATTTTTAATTCTTTTATTTGAATTATTTAATAATTCAAATAAATCTTTGGTTTTTTTTAATATATAATTAATTTTAGAATGTCTATCATAAACTTTTTGATAAAATTTTTCTAAATTTTTTCCTATATGATAGTTGTGTTTGTGTTTTTTTGTATGATCATCATAAATATTATATAATTGTTTTAAAAAATTAAATTGCATATCATATAAATTATAAAGTTGATTTAATTTATTATTTAATCTTTCAATTATATTTTTTAATTCATCTAATTTTTTTTTGTTTTCATTGAGTTGCTTTTGTATATTTATTATAAGTTCTTCAGGAAGGTTTTTTATTTTATAAATATTATGATTATTATGTTCACATAAATTACATATATTTTTTTTACAATTTTCACAAAAGAAATTAAATTTTTGTTTATGTTCAAAACAAATAAAACTAAAATCCAAATTGTTAATAATATCATTTTTATGTATATCATGTTTTACCTTACAATCTGCACATAAAAATCTTTTACATTCTATACAATAAAAATTTGATGTTTTTCCACAAAAATTACATTTTTTTATATTATTGAAAATATTTTTATTTTCTTTAATATAATCTGATAATGTGAATTCCATTAATTTTGAACATTCACATTTTAAAGTAAGAGATACTTTATCATTGAATAATAAAGGTGATAAATAAGGAATTTTATAACAAGGACAACGTGTTATAAAATCATCAAAATAATTATCTGAAGGTGGTGGACAATTAATTTCCATATTCTTATTAATTTATTTACAATATATTTAAATACATAAATAAAATAAAAAATTATTCCCTTTTTTTCATTATAAATATTTTATTTTTAATCTGATATATTTTTTATTTTAAAGGTTTAATCATTTTTAAAAACAAAATTAATATTAATTTTGTAATTTCAAACCTTTTACCTTTTAATCATTTATTTAAAATTAAAAATAAAACTTAATAAAAAATATCCATTTTTACCTTTATTTAATAAATTTAAAAAAAAATAAATTAAATTTAAAAAAAAAAATGAAATCAAAATACATAACAACATCCCAATCAAAATCATCATATATAGAAACCGAAAATGGAGAAAAAGACTTTAATCCAAATAACATACCAAGATGTCCATTTTGTAATATAATATGTTCAATAAATTTATCATATGAAAAAGGAATATCAATAATAGAATATGAATGTGAAGGAGGACATAAAGGAAAAGAAACATTAACATCTTTTTTAAAAAAAAGTAGAAAACATTCAATTTTTAAAGAAGAATGTAGTGAATGTAATATAAATCAAAATGATAATATTTCATTTTTTATTTGTTCACAATGTAAATGTTTTATTTGTGAAAAATGTGTTTGTCATCATAATGATGGTATTAATCATATTCCTTTTATTATTTCTAAATTTGATTCTATTTGCTGTGAACATTCTAATTTATATTCTTATTATTGTAATAATTGTAAAATGAATTTATGTGTTTTTTGTAAAGATGAACATGATTCTCATTTTTTAATTCAATTGAATAAATTAAAAATATCATTTGATGAAAAAAAAGATATTTTAAAAAATATTTCTGAAGTTGAAATAATGGTTAAAAATATTGAAGAATTAAAAAATGAATTTATTAAATGTCTTTCTGTATTTCAAGATTCGAATTTAATTGAAATTAAATTTTTAAAATATTTATATGATACATATGAATTTAGTGAAATGAGAAATAATATGAATTATAATATATATAATAATTTAAAATCATTTAATGATAAATTTAAATTAACAAGATTAAAAACATTTGATCAAGTACATAATAAATTATTAGAAAATGTTTCATTATTAAAAGACATTCAACAAGGTTGTATTAAAACAATAAATGATAATGTTGAATGGATTTCTCATTTAGAACTTTTAAAAGATGGAAGAATTGCATCATCCTCTGGAGATGGATCAATTAAAATATATAATAATGATAATTCTTATAATCTTCAATTAATTATTAATGAACATAAAGAAGCAATTAATTATTTTACTCAATTAGAAAATGAAAAAATTATTTCTTGTTCTTCAGATAAAACAATTAATATTATTAAATTAAATGAATCTAATTCATATACTTTAGAACAAACTTTAACTGAACATAATAGTAGTGTTTATAAAATTTTATCTCCTGATGAAGAATTTTTAATTTCTTTAAGTAAAGGTGGTGAAATGAAATTTTGGTTAACAAGTGAAACTGGTGGTAATTTTTATTGTGATAGAACTATAACTTTTCAATCACAAAATTCAAATTGTGATGGTTTAATTTTAAATCAAAATGAATTTGTTACTTTATCTTTAAAAGATAAGATATTAAATTTTTATAATATTGGTGATAGTGGTGATGATGGTGATAAAATTACTAGTATTGATAATATTGATTGTATTGGATGGGATATTTTATGTTTATTAGATAATAATAATTTATTATGTGTTGGTGGAGAAAGTCAATTTTATATTATTGAAATTAGTACACATAGTATTATTAAAAATATTAATGTTGAAAAAAATATTTATTCTATTGTTTCTGATGGAAATAATATTATTTATGCTGGTGTTAAAGATAATGAAGAATATTATTCAATTTATAAATATTCTTTTGATAAAGAAAATTTGAGCTTTAATTATTTAAATTCAAAAGAAAAAGCTCATTCCGAAAGTATTGTAACTTTATTAATCTTACCAAATTTATCACTTGCTTCAGGAAGTGATGATAATGCTATAAAAATATGGATTTAAAAATAATTAAAAAAATAATTATAATATCTAAATTTATAAAATAAAAGATTTCAATTATATTAATTAAATAAAAAAATAATATAATGAATTTAATGTCACTATTATCAATTTTTTTCAATATATTTTTTTTCAAATCTTCAAATTTAATGGAATCAAAAAAACAAAAGAATGAAGAAGGAATAAAAGAAATTCTCTCTCTATTCACATCCTTACATCAAGAAAAAGTTCAAATAAAGAGAATAAAAGCATATGACTGGAGAAATCCTTATGATCATATACTCCTAGGTTCCCTAACTCCATATTTATTTGAATCATTAGAAATCCATGAAAACATAGTACCAGAAGGACATGAAAACCGTCCAGGAACAATAAAAGAAAAAAAATACATATGTGTCCATGATACAGGAGATGGAGCATTCAATGCTCATCAATGGAGTAAAATAGTTCATGATGGTAAATTTCCAGGAGGAGGAATATATGAAAATTCATTCCAATATGTAGTTGGGAATGATGGTATATGGCATAATATTCCTGATAATGAAGTTGCTTATCATGCAGGTGATGGTGTAGATTATGATTATGAAGAAATACCTTCTTGTATTTTTGGTAATGAGAAACATCCTATTATTACTATTAGTAATGATGGTTATTATGAAATTAATGGAAATAAAAGTTGTGTTAAATGTCCTTTAAATGATAAAGGAGAAATTCCTATTAATAGTGATATTAATGAACATGGTGTTAGATGTGTTGTTAAGGATGGACAATATTATTTAGGTTTAACTTGGTGGTCTAACACTCATAAAAAAATTGGTAATAGAGGAGGGAATGTTAATTCTATTGGAATTGAAAGTTGTTTAAATAAGGGAAGTGATATTTTTTTGACTTGGATGAAATTATCTAAATTAGTTGCTTATTTAATGGATAAAAATAAATTTAGTATTGATGATGTTGTTTCTCATCATTTTTTCAGTGGAAAAAATTGCCCTAAAACTATTAAAGACAATGGTTTTTGGAAATATTTTCTTGATACTATGGTAATGACTGAATATAAATTATTGAAATATATTAATGATGGTTATACAATTTCTATTGAATCTAAAAATAAAGATTTAATTGATGAAAATGGAAAAGTTATTAAAAGACCAGAACATTCTACTGAAGTTGAATATAATATTATTGTTATTAAAGAAGATATGATTGATTTTAAGACCTTTAAATCTATAATTCCTGGTGAAGATGAAGATATAGAAACTATTGATGGATTTTATAATTAAAAACATTATTTTATACTATTAAAAAAAAAATTGTTTTTATATAATTTATTATTATTAATTTCGTTTTTAATATTAAATTTCAATTTCCATATTCACTTTTTCTTTATGTTGTAAGTATTGGATTATACCATTTGCTTTTTCAGATACATTTTCATCAAATGTATTATATAATTTTTCAATTTTAATATTAATTTCAAATTGATTAAGATTAAATATAATATTTTTTTCTAATTCTCCTCCAAAATTTTTAGAAATGCTTAAAATTTCCATTATTAAATTTAATGTTTCTTCAATAATTTTTGGATTATCATTATTTTCAATTTGAATATTTATAAATTCCCAAACATTTTTATCATTTAAATAAAAATTACATAAATCTATATTATTAAATTCTAAAATTAACTTTATAATTGTTAAAATATCAATAATTTTCTCATTATTAAATTTATAATTCCTTTCAATTATTAGATTTTTTGTTTTAGGTAATAAAAAAATTGGTAAAAACATTTCAAATTTACTATCAGCCAAACTACATAATAACATTAATAAAGGAATAGCAATCATATCTTGTAATTGATGATAATCATAAACAAGTTCAATAATTTTAATAATTTTATCAACTTTTTCTTTATTAAAAATAATTGGAAAAGCTTCATTAAATCTATTAGCAAAAGAACCAATTAAAGTAGATAATAAATGAATAGCTAAATGTTGAAATAAAATAATATCAGTTTCACTATCATATTCTTTTATTAATTCTTCTTTATTTTTAGTATAAATTTTACTATCATAAAAATTAAAAATAACATCAACAAAATATGAAGCAATTTCAAAAAGTTCATTTTTCTTATCTTTAAATTTTTCAAAAATATCAAGTTTAAAAAACCCAGTCATGACTTTAATTCCTAAAATACAAAAATAAACTTCATCAAAAGACATATTAATTTCATTAATAACATTTCTATATAAAATAGATAATTTTTCCCCAGAAATTAATAAACCTTCCTTACTACCAATATTAATTAAATAAATATTATAATAAGTTTGTGGTTTAACAGTTTTAACATTTCTATTATGAAAATTTTTATCAACAGCTAAACTAAATAATCTTTCACATAATCCAATTTCAATTTCTCTAACTGCTTTATAAGTAATACATGAATTAACCATATATAACATTTGAGCAATACAATCATCATCATTTACATTTAAAGTTTTATCAAAAATATTTAAAATTTTATAATAACAAAAATCAAGAACGTCATTTGAATAATAACAAAATTCATTTAAATTTTTTAATATAATATATAGAATTTTAATATTATTTGTTTTTATTAATGTATTATATTGATTTGGAATAAAATTTTTATCTATTATACATTCTTCTACAAATCTTGCTGCATTTGTTTTATATCTCCAATTTTTTACTGGGTTTTCTTTATCTTTTTTTTTTGCTATTTTTAAATGTTGAGATGCATCTCTTGCTTTAATAAATTCTTCATTTTCTTCTTGGTCAAAAAAACGTTTTGAATCTATATCTTTTTGCATATTTTGTTTTCTTATTGAATTTTCTTTTTCGATATTTTCAAATAAACGTTCTTTTATTGATTTACTTGAAATGTTTTTGGTTTTTCTGAGATTCATTTTTTTTTTTTTTGTTTAATATTTTTTAATTTTTTATTTAAATATAAGATGAAAATTTTTAAATAATTATAATTTGATTTTTGATGTGTTTTAATAATAAAAGTTTTATTAATAAATTTTTACAATTACTTTTTTTTCTAATATATATTTTTTATATACTTTTATTTTATTGAAATTATTAAAAAAATATAAAATAAAAAGATTTTAAATAAAAATTTCATAATTTCTTGCATTAATAAACAAAAAAAAAAGAAAAATATCTTTTTAAAACTTTATATCATTAATATTAAAATTAAACATTAAAAAAATGGAAGATGAGATAAAAGAAAAAGAAACATCTGGTTTAGCACCTATTGGCCAATACCCACATTTAAATGCTCAAATTAATGAACAATATTCAAAAGAAATAGAAGAAATAGAAACACAAAGTAATACAAGAAATTCTATAACAAATTTAAAAACAAATACTGATGGAATTACTGAATATAAAGATTCATCTAAATGTAAAAAATGGATATTATCTATGTTAGGAATATTAGTTGTTATTTTTATTCCTATTTATTTATGTTATAAAACATTAAACAAAAAACAAAGCATTGATGCTCCTGAAGCAGCTCCTCCTGATAATGCTCCTTTTGAATTATCATCAATTTTTAATTTCAAATATGATTCTAATAAAAAAAATACTATAATTTTTTCTGATAATTTTATTGAATTTTTTAATATTGATTCTCCTTATTTAAATTATTCTCAAAATTCTAGTTGTGATTTTTCTCTATTAAATTATACATTAAAAGATGTAAATTATGGATATGCATATATACAAAATATTATTCTTAATGATGATCTTAGAGATAAGAGTAAAGAAAAGTTTAATATTAGTTCAGATTACAAAAAAATCCCAATTGTACATTTTATAAATGATAAATATGGGAATATCAAAATAATTTCATATAATAAAAATATGAATATAAAATATTTAAATATTATTAATAATTTTTTATCAAATATATCTAATTCTATTGAAAATAAAACAGAAGAAGATTTAGAATTATATAATCCAATTAAATCAAAAGAATTTGAATTAGATAATTATGAAAGAGTAGGAATAATAAAAGACTATCAAATAAATTATGATTCTAAAATAGATAAAACTTTAGAAAATAACGATAAAAATGAAAATAGAAAAATATATGATATAATTAAATTAATTGATTTTGTTCCTATTACATCTTATAATGATATTAATATGGAAATAAAAGAAAATCATAAAAATGTAAGTTTAAATGATGAACAATTAAGACAATTAGAAATTAATTTAGATCAATCTATATTTTTTAATTATTCCATTTTTGAGATAAAAATAAATTCAATATTAAAAGTAAGTTTAAATGCAAATCTTGGAGTAAATTATTCAAATCCAAATGATACTCATATTGTAATAAAATTATTTATGAATGTGAATGATCATGAAAAAATCATAATCAATAAACTTTATAAAATTCCCCAATTCTATAATATATCATCAAAGATAAATAATGTTTTTAATTTAATTTCAAATGATATTTTCACTGCTTTAGATTATATAGAAAATAATTTGACTAATTTCAAAAATGAAATATATTCTAATCTGACTTTTATTAATAAACTTATTTCTAATTTTCATGTACTTCAACACAATATATCATTACAAGATTTAATATTAAATATTAATAATTATATTATAAATGGATTTAATAGTTCAAAAAAATATGCAATAGAAACATTTAATTTTTGGGTAGAATATATTAATAATATTAAATCTAATATTATTGAGATTTCTTTGTTTAAGTTGAATTATTCAATATTAATAAATGATTATATAATAGAATTGGAGAATATTTTAAATGATTTCCAAATCAATGTGACATTCAATCAAAATAATATTAATTCTAATGCTGAATTAGATTATGAAAATGTAAAATTATATATTTCTTTATTGGAAAACATAAATAATATTTATTTTAATATTGAAACAAAAATTAACAATATCACAGATAATTTAACACAATTAATTAAAATTCATAAATATAATACAACAAATTATATAAAGAATTCAAGAAATGTATTCATCAATGATATTCAAACAAATCAAATAATATTTGATAATATTGATTCAAAAGAAATTATTCAATATATAAAAATACTTAACTATTTTATTCCTTTATCACAATATTTTTATGATGATTTATCAATAATCATAAATAGAAATATTGATCATCAAATGGAAATAATATATTTAGAAGATAATAAAACTATTAATTACCAATCATTGCCATTTATAACAAATATAACTGAAAATCTAATTCAAATGGTTCAAATAAATTTAACATATTTTAATACATATATTAAGAATTTCAATTCATTACATTATATTGAAAAAGATTTGTATTTAATTAGAGATTATTTATTTAAAAATTGTTTTATTGAAAATTTTAAAATCAAAAACGAAGAATTAATAATTGATACTTTTTATAATTTTTCTTTTATTATTACATCTACATCTATTTCAGATGAAAGTTTTGATAATATAATTAATAAATTAATTGATGATATTATTGACAGTAATAATTTAACAACTTATTTAGAGCAATATTATTATGACTTAAAACAAGCAACAATGGAAAATTTCTATATTTTTTTGCATAATCGAAAAGAATATATATATAATAATAATGAATTAGAACTAAAAATAAACATTATTTTAATGTGTTTTCAAAAAGAAATTGATATTTTATTTTATAAAATTTATAAAGCATATACTAATTCTATAAATAGTACTTTTTCAAAATCATATTTTATTATTATAGAACAATTAAAAAAACAAAATCTTTTAGATATTAGACAAGAAAAAAAATATCGATTGTACTTAAATGATATTCAAAAAAAAGCTGATGATAAATTTATATGAGTGTTATGATTGTATCGTATAAAGCCTATAAATCAGACTGCAGAACTATGAATAATGATATGAGAAATTGATGAGCATAATAAATGATATGGGACTGATGCAGTTAATGCATTACTGTCATTCGCATTCAACACACTAAATTTGTATAATATATCGTTATGGGTTAAAACATTTAACAAAAAAGGAATATGATGCTATAAAAAAGTCTGATTTCAAGAAGTTTGAAAGAAACATCATTGTGAATACTGTAATTGAGAATGGTATGATTTAATTCTTATGGAAATATTAAGACCCGATTGGCAAGAAAAGAATAAATAGTTAACTATATTTTTTCAACTTTTCCCTGATAGTATCAGAAATTTGACGTCTATTCCATTCTTTATTCTCGAGGGTGTGAATAGCATCTTTCAAAGATGATATATTTTTTTTATCAATCAAAATTCAACTATTCTCATCTACCAATTCTTTGCTTCATCACTGAGCGAATCAAATTACAGGAACTCACAAAAGCAATGCTTCCGCAGTTCACATTCAGAATGATTCTTTAGTCAGATTTATTAATCATTTTGCATTTCTGATAATCTTCAAACTTTCTTCCTGTGGTAACCATCACAGAAATATTATAGTATCTCATGCTAAGGCTTTAAGCTCAACTTCATCAGGTCATGAACCGATAATCAAAAGGTTAGTTTTCGTTTCATTACAAGCCTTAATTATCAATCAGACTTCACGGACAAAATTTACCACTCTTCCTACACAAACAAAATAATTCTGAACTTCTTTCGTAGGAGCGGAAAGATAAAAGCAATCCTTGATTTTTGGATATTTCACTTTTCATTTTATTCCATAAATCTCTTCA
>JAJJLH010002136.1:0-42596 GCA_023806865.1 Isotricha sp. YL-2021a | reverse complement strand
ATATTAAGAAACGCAAAACAAAATTGTGATTACTTAATAGTTGGTATTTGTAATGATAAACATATTAAAGACCGTAAAAATAAACAACCAATTTTTAATGAAAATGATAGATTAGAAATTATTAAATCCATTAGGTATGTCGATGAAGCATTTTTAATTTATGGCGACTTAAAAGATTATAAAGATTTTATAGATAAAAGAATAGATATAATCTTTGCAGGTTCAGACCATATAAATGAAGAACAATTTTCTTTATTTGATAAACAAGAAATAAAATTCTTTCCTTATACGAAAGGTATATCTTCAACAATAATAGCAGGTAAAATAAATGAATAGTCCAATAGATATGGTAATACCATGGTTAAATCCAACAGAAAAATGGTATAGTGAATATAAAAAGTATTGTGAAAACGAAGATCCTGCTCGCATTAGAGATTTAAATACAATGCAGCCAGCATTAAGAAGTATTTTAAAGAATCTTCCATGGATTAGATATATTTGGTTAATTGTATATGATGAAGAACAACATTCTAATTTAGATTGGGAAGAACTTAAAAATGAAAAAATAAAATTCTCATTTTTATTAATAAATAATCATTCTATAGAATCTCAAATGGATAATAATATATTTGGTTTAACTTTTTATTCTAGAAGATTTAGTGGACAACAATTTATTTATTTATTAAAAAATAATAAAATTATTGATTCTTATAATTTTTATTTTAAATATAATGAAAAAGATGAAAATGGAAATTTAATTATTGGAAATTTCCCACATGAAATTGATAAAAATTATGATGAAAAATTATTAAAATTAATTAATCTTAATATTAAAAATAATGAATTCTTATGGAAATTTTCAATAGATGAAATTTATTTTGATGATAAGATAATCAATGAAAAAAATTTCATTGAAATTAAAATTGATATTAAAGGAATTATTGGAACTGAAAAATATAATCAATATTTTAAAAGTAATTTTATAGATAAAAATAATAATAAATGTCAAATTGATTTTTCTGAAGATAAAAAATATAAATTTTATTATTGTGATAAAAATGTTGATATTTCAAAAATAAAAATAATCAAATTTAATAGTAAAGTTTTTAATTCCAGTTTTGAATTTAATTATAAAGATTTATGGATTGAATTTAATGAAAAATTATATTATTAAATTATTTTTAAAAATTTTATTTTAAATAATGAAAATGATAATAATTGGATTTTTGGAGAATTATTTTTAAAAAAATATTTGTTATTATTTAATCAAGATAAAAAAGTAATTGGAATTTATGAAAATAAAAAAATGAATTTTCCTTTTTTAATTATTCTTAATATTATTTTAGTTATTTTAGTAATTGTTTTAGGATATTATTTTAAAAAATTTTATAAATTAAAACCAAGAAAATTAAGAGTCAATGAATTAGAAGAAAATTATGATTATACTTCATATAATAATCCAAAAATAAAAAACGAAAGTATTATTTGAAAATGTAAATAATTAAAAAATATTTTTAAAAAAGTATTATTATTTTATTAATATTATATTACAATAAATAATATTATTTATTTATAATATTTTTTCACCTAATTTTATATCATCTTCTAATTCTGTTGCATATATTTTTTTTCTTGGTTTAAAGTAAAAAAAATAATAATATAATAAAATGAGTATGACTATTAAAAGGAAAATGATGATAAATATTAATAAAAGATTTGATTTCCCTTTTTTACTTAAATCATTTTTATATAAATAAATCATTTTTTTTTCAAAATTAAAACCTAATTGATATTTATTAAAAAAAAGTCTTCCTAAAATAAAAGTAGAAGATAATCTATCATTATGAATTGCTAAAAAGAAAATATAATCTCCTTTTTCTTTAAATAAATCTTTATAACCAACTTCAAAAGTTTCATTAAAATTTTTATTAATAAAACTAAAATTACATATTTTTTCAAATTCAATTTCATTTTTTTTATTTTTATCACAATAATAAAAACTATAATCACCAACACTACTTTCAAAACAAATATTTTTATCAATATAATACTTAAAAAAATCCCTTTTAAGTAATTCAAAATAATAACTTCCAATAATAATTCCTTCAAGATTAAAATCAAATAAAATCATATAATTTTCATGATAACTTACATTATTATATTTAATACTATCAAATCTAGTACACCAATAATTATAAAAAGAAACACTATCAGAATAATCAACTTCAAATGTTTGAAAATTATTTTTTGTTTTTTCATATTGATGAGGTAAATTCCCAATTATAATTTGACCTTCATTTTCATTTATTTGATTAATAAAAAATGAATTTGAATTAATTTGTTTTTTTAAAAATAAAATATTAATAAAATTAATTGAAATTGAATGTTTTAAATATATATTTGTTGATATTCCTAATCCAATACTTGATGAATACATTTTTGATTTTTTTGTTGATTCTCCAGTTAAAATAAAAGGAAAATCGTCATATTTTTTATTATTAAAAATTATTGTTTCATTTGATAAAATACCTTTTATATATAAATCAAAATCAGCTAATTTTTCATTTGGTGAAAATAATTTATATGATGATGATATTTTAGGATTGTATTTTTTATATTTTTCATCTCCTGAAATATAAAAAATATTTTTTGCAAATTCAATATTTACTTTTAAATCTTGATATGGATTTCCTATTTTTAAATTTATGTAATATTCAGTTTGTGCTATGTCTAATAATATTTCTTCTGGTGTTTTTATATCATTTTTAATTTCTTTTTTATAATCAATTATAAGTTGAGAAAAGATATTTTTAAATAGTATTAGATAAATTAATAATGACATTTTTTTAATGAAATATTATTAATTAATAACTAAAATTATAATAAACAAAACAATTAAAATCCTAATATTAAAAATAAATCAAATTAATATTTATAAATTAAAACTAATAAAAAAATAATAATAAAAAAGCCAAATAAAACAATCAAAAAATGCAAAGAAAATAATCATAAATAAAGATTTAAATAACAGTAACAGTATTTCTTCTTTTTTTTTCATTAACAGCACTTTCTAAAACACCTAAAATTGAAATATTACTACTTTTCATTCTAGAAAATTTATTAATAGAAGATATTGTATTAGTTCTATTATTTATAGAAAGAGATATCGCCCTTTGTCCTATACTTTGATTTAAAATTGACATTGGTCCCATTGAAGAAAAAAGAAAATTAATTTCTTCTTGTCTTTGAATATGTTTTTTAAAAATACTTTTTCTTAATTTTTTATTATATTTTTTTTTATTAAATATTTTATCCATATTTAATATTTCTTCATATTCTTTTGATTTTATTTTTTGTAAATCTTCTTCATCAAAATTACTTTTTAAATTTTTCATTTCTTTTCTAAATTCATTAATATTAATTTTGTTAAAATTATCATAAATATTTTTATTATTATTATTTTTATTAATGGGATTTAAATTAAAATCTACTTCTTCAATTTCATCTTCAATATAATTATCTTCATCAGGACAAGATTTACATTCATTTATATTTTTTGAATAATCAATTACAATTTCATTTTCTTTTTTATCAATTGAATAATCTTTTCCAAAAGATTTTAAACATAATTTTATTGGGCTGACTGGATCTAAAATTTTTTTAGGTTTTAATTTAGAAATTTTAGGTGGGATAAAATTAGAATTATCTTCTAATTTAAATAAAGAATCTTCTGGTATTATTTCTAATTCTTTATTTAGTTTTTTTTTTTTAATATCATTTATTTTATTATCATTTTCTATTTCTCTTTCGATTTGTAAATTTAATGATTTAGAAAAATTTTTAAAATCTAAACTATTATTTAATGAATCATTTTCTTCATTTGAAGTTAATTCAGTTTCATTTTCTCCATTTATAGATATATCTTTATTTAAAAAAGAAATATTGCTTTCATTTTCAAAGTCATCCATTTCAAAAAAAATTATTTTTTTATATTTATTTTTATATTTTAATTAATGGATTTTCTATAATTTTGAACTATTGTAAATTTTATTTTTTTTATTTAAAAAAAAAAAAATAAAAATTAGATTTAAAAATAAAAAAATAAATAAAATACTATTATTTTTATTCATTAAATTCAATATTAGTTGTTCCCATATTAAATGAATTTTTTTCAATTAATCTTTGTCTTTTATCAATATTATAAAGTCTATTTATTGCAAGAATAGAAAACCAAGATGCAATTGTTATAAATAATCCAATCTAAATTGAGTAAAAACCTAAATTTCTTAAATCAAATGCTAATTCGTGATCAAGTGATTTAAAGAATAAATTTACATTTTTATGAAGAAAATTACAATTTAAAATACAGAAAGCACTGATTCCTTGTGATATTGAATTAAAAAATTCAACAATTGACATTGTTGATTGTATTGATAATTTTATACCTTTAATAAGTTCTGTTAATAATAAATACATTTGTTTTTTTTTTCAAAATTATTTTTTTATTTCTATATTCAGTTATGTAATAATTAATATATTTTTTTTATCTCCATAATTAATATATTTATTAAATTCATTTAAACTTTCCATCAATTCTTTTGAATTACTTAACATATTTTCAACTGTAATAATTTTTTTACTTGTAATAATAAGATGAGAAATTATAATTAGATAATTAAAGTATTTTTTTTTTGTAAAAACATCATATTTTTTTATAATATTATCAATATTAAATATTTTATTATCTTCAATAATTTCACCAATTTCACCTTTAAATGAAGTTAAACTTCCATTTCCATTATATCAAACATTAATATAATCTATTTTTAAAAGTTTTTTTATTATTTAAAGTTATTAGTTCACTCATTAGTATATAAAATCCTGATAAAAAATATCCCATAGAAGTCAATGAAATTCCAAATTAAATTATAGGAATAATATATAAATTAAGATTAGTCCATCTTGAAAAAGATAAATATTTCATATAACTTTTTTAATTGTAATTATTGAAAAAATAATAGTTAATATATAATCTAAAATAATTAATCCAAATATATTATTTGCAATTGAATTACAATTATTGAATATGTTACTAGCAAATGAATTTTTAATAACACCTGAAAGAAATTATTTAAATCATTATTAGTATTATTTAATTTTATTAATAATTTTTTAAATGTATTTTCAATATCTTTTGGGATTTCTTTATCTAAATCCTTTATTACTAAATATAAATCATTTATTAATGATGTTACATTATAACTAAGTATATTATTTCTGATTCAATATATTTTTATCATTTATTAAAAAATCAATAAAAGATGGGGTAATTTTTTCACTATAATTAACTTTAGGATTAATTGTTTTTTTATTTGAAATAAAAGTTTAATTTTTTCATTATCATTAATTAATTTATTTCCTTTATTTTTAATTATTTCATTTTGATTTGATATATTAGACTCTAAAGTAATTGTTTTTTCTATATTTTTTAACAAGGGCATTTTGAATATGAGAAATTAATTTTGATATTCCAATCCATTTTGGAGAAATGTTTGGATTATCATCCTCATTTATAATATTTTCAACAATATTAACAATTGAAAATAAAGTTAAAAGAATTTTTTTATTAATATTAATCCTTTTGAAGATGGAATAACATCTTTTATATATAAAAATTTGTTTATGGTTGATTCATTTGAATCTTATTTATTAAATAATCAGATAATTTTCCATCGATTTTTGTTTTTGGTTCAAAAGTATATTTTGGATTCATTAGTATATTTATCAAAGAAATTTTTATCTATTAATTTATTTTTACAAAAATTTATTAAATGAAAAATCTGTTTTTGATATTGAAAATAGGAATATTGATATTCCTAAAGATAATATTATTATTTTTCTTAATTTTTTTGACATTTTTATATTTCATATTTGAAAAATTAATTTTTCAATATTTTTAATATATATTAACAAGAATATTTATTTTTAATGAATTAATATTTAATATTAAATAATTAAAATTTAATTTTTTTAAAATTATTAAATATTTTTAAATTGTCAAATGAAAATAAAACTATTTAAAAACAAAATATTAAATTAATTAAGTTTTTTTAAGTTCCATTTCTCCATTTCCAATAATGAATGGTTGTACATATGTAAAATATTTTCTCTTCTTCTTTTTTCTTCTTCAGTAATTGCAATTCTACTTATTGCAATAATAATAAACCAAGAAGAAATTGAAATAAATAATCCAATATAAATTGAATTGTTACCTAAATTTCTTAATTCTAAACTTAATTCTTTATGAATTGCTTCAAAGAATAAATTAATAATTTTATGTATAAAATTACAATTTAAAGAAGAAAAAATTCCCATTCCATTTGTTATTGGATTTAAAAAATTAACAATTGGTTTTATTGAATTTATTGATATTTCTATACCTTTATTAACTTCCTTTAATAATTTTTTTGAATCATTGTTTATTTCATTTAATTTATTTGTATATTCATTAATGATAATTTTAACTTCTTTTATATATAAAAAAAGTGATTTTTTATAATTTTCTATTACTTTACTAAAATTTGAATTTGATAAAATAATATTTTTATTCATATATCTTGAATTAAAATTTTCTTCATCCCATTCATTTATTACAAAACATAATTTATTATTTATAGATGAATTTTTTTTATCATCAAATTTAGTATATTTATATCCTTCCAAACATTTATTAAATGAAGTAACAAATATTTCATATGGTTTTATTTCACTATTTTCACTTATATATTTTTCTTTATCTCCATAATTAATATATTTATTAAATTCATTTAAACTTTCCATCAATTCTGTTGAATTACTTAATATATTATTAACTGTAATTGCATTTAAACTTTTTTCAATTGATTTAAAATTTTTTATTTCCAAAAGATTTTTTTGGTTTTTTATAATTTCATCATTTTTATCATAAATATCATTAATAATTGAAGTTTCTTTAATATATTTAGTTATTTCACCTTTAAATGAAGTTAAGCTTCCATTTCCATTATAGCAAACATTAATATAATCTTTAATAGATTGTTCTTTAATAAAACTTTTATCAGGTAAATTTAATTGAGCATTAAAAAACATATAAACTCCTGTTATTATATATCCTAATGTTATTAATACAATTCCAGAATAGATTAAAGGAACAATAAATAAATGAAGGCAAGACCATCCTACAAAAGAATAATATTTCATTTGATATTTTGAAATTGTTAATAATGAAAAAATTAGAGTTAATATTGCAATAATTATAATTATTATTAATATTGAATTTTTAAAATCAAAGTTATTAATTTTGTTAAATAAATCCATTTTAATAAAATAATTATCATTTAAATTTGAAAATAATTTATTTAATTCATTAGTTTTATTTATTTGATTTAAAATTTGTTCCATTGATTTATCAATTTGAGAATATACTTCACTTAATTTATTTAAAGATAAATCTAATGAATTTATTATTTCAATAGGAGGATTTAAATAAATTGTTAATTCTTTTTCAATTAAATTTATATTATCAATTAAATTTTCATTGAAATAAGGTGTAATTTGTTCATTTTCTTTTTTAGGATTATGAATTCTTATGTTATAAATATAAGACTTAATAACTTGAATTCCTTCTTCAAATATTTTATTTTTTTCCTTTTGAATTAATGTATTTTGTAATGATAAATTATATTGATAATTCAAAGATTTTTGCAATTCTTTAACAAGATTATTTTTAATATTTTCACCAAAACTTTTTAAACCTATCCATCTTGGAGAAATTATTTTATTATCATCACCATTTATTATATTTTCACCAAATTTTTCAATTGAACAAAATAATGTCTGAAATCCTTTTTGTATATTAATATTTATACTCATAAAAGATAATATTATTATAATTAAATATAAAAAAATTGAAACAAATAAATAAAAATAATTACATTTTTTTCCTTCTATCCTATTATCACATAAACAACAATTACAATAAAAACATGAACAATAATAATAAATTGAACCTGCTGTAATTGAACTTATTATAATTATTAAAATCAATGAAAAAGAATTTGATGGCATTAAATTTGTTATTATGCTAATAATTTCTTCATCTTTCAATTTTTTTGAAGCATTAAAAATTGACATTAAAGAAGTTATATTTATATCATCTTTTATTTTTGGTGTATATGTATAATTTGAATTTTCTTTTGTATATTTATCTAAGAAATTTTTATCTATTAGTTTATTTTTACAAAAATTTGATTTATATTCTTGTACTAATCTTATATTAAATGAAAAATCTGTTTTTGATATTGAAAATAGGAATATTGATATTCCTAATGATAATATTATTATTTTTCCTAATTTTTTTGACATTTTTTTTTTAAATAAAATTTAATCTTTTAATTATATTTAATTATTTTTTTATTTATTTATAAAATATTTTTTTATTCTATTATTTTAAAATATTAATTTTTAAATGATAATTTGTTTTTTTTTTAATTTAATTTATATAAATTTCTTTTTTCTATTTAATATTAATATCAAATAATTCTATTAGTTGCCGCGATAGCTCAGCTGGCAGAGCGTCAGACTGAAGATCTGAAGGTCGCTGGTTCAACCCCGGCTCGCGGCAAATATATTTTTAAATATTTATTATATAGTAATATATTTTATTTATTAATAAAAAAATAATTAATATTTACTTTTTAAATATAAATATGATTTTAAAAAAAAATTCATGTTCTTGTGTTTTTAATTAGTCAAAATTTTACATTTTTTTTATTTTAAATATTTTTTTATATTTTAAATGAAATCATCAATTTAAATTATAAAAAATAAAAAAAAAATATTTTATATATTAATAAAATAATTTTTTCATTTTTTATTATTAGTAACAAATAATAAAATATCACATTTAAATATTTTAAATTTAAAAAAATAAATGGACACAGGAATAAATAAATCACTTTTAGAAAATATAAGAGAAATAAATTATCCTAAAAATTATATAAAAAATGCAACTTACAATAAAAATTCTTTTTTTGGTTCTTTACTCGATATAAAAAAAGAACAAATAGAACAATATGAAAAAAATCCTTTTTTTAGTGAAATGCCAAAACCAGAAAATAATAAAAATAATGAAAACGAATCAAAAATTTTTTTTGGAGCGTTTATGCATTTAGGAAATAAAATGATAATGTCTATTCCAAAATTAAATATGAAAAAAAATGCCAATAATTTTAATGAAGAATATGAAAAATATTTAAAACAATTTCCAGAAGAAATTACTGATTATGCTTTTAATGAAAAAATAAATATTAAAAATGAAAATAAAAAAGAAGAAAATTTAATTATTGAAAATAATTTAAAATTTCCTGTTTCTTATGAAGACAATAAATTAAAAAATGATTATATTTATTCAATTGAAAATCAAAAAGTTCAATTAGATAAAAAAGAAGAAAATTATTATAAATCAAATTTACTTAATGAAAATTGTTTAATGAATTTTTATAAAACAATTAATTTTGATTTAGAATTACAAAAAGATAATTCTAATTTATTTTTTCATTTAAATTCTCCAATTGATAAAAATATATTTTATGATGATTTGATTTATTTAATTCAAGGAATTCCTACAAATACTTTTTCAATAGGAAAAAAATTTCCTTTTACTTTTGAATTAAATAATGAAATTCCTTATATTAATAATATAAGATTTATTGGAACTTTACCAGATTTAACTAAGAATATTTTATCTTTTTTTATTAATTTTGGTACTAAAATGAATTTAATTCAATATTTACTTAGGAATTTTTTATTTAAAATTAATGGATTTAATGTTAATATTCCTTTTATTTTTAAAAAATATTATCAAAATGTAAATGAAATAATGATAAAATTAAATGAGAAAATGATTTATTTTAAAAAGTTATTAAAATCAAATAAAATGACTTTAATTCAATTATATAATAAATTATGTTATATTCTTCCTATTTTAAATATTTTTTATACACTTTTTAATTTAAATAATAAAAAGAATTTTGAATATGAATTTGATTTACAAAATTATTTTACTTTTTATACACAAATGAATTTATTTCAAAAGTCACATTTATTAATAAATTCCTTAATAAAAATATATTATTCTTTTTATACAAAAGATAAAGTTTTTACTTTGGTAAAAAATTTATTATTAACATCATTACATTCATATTTATTTTTTATTCTATATTTATTATTCACTGGAGAAGTTTTAGATATTCAAAATGAATATTTTATTTTGAAAAGTAATAATAATATTGGTTTAGATAGTAATAAAGTTCCAATTTTTTTATCTTCTTTTAAAAATATTTTATTAAATAATACAATATTAATAAATCAAATTAAATATTATGACGATAACTATTATTCAATTTTAACTTATCAATTAAATGAAATGTTAGATTATTTAAATAAAATTAATATTACAAATGTTACTTCTAATGTTTTAGATAATTTTATTATATTCAAAGATAAAGTTTTTAATAAGAAAATAGAATTAATGTTTGGTGTAAATGAAAAAATTATTAATTTAATTGAGTTAGAAGAAAATGAAGAAAAGTTAAAAAGATTGAAAAGAATTCAAGAAATGAAAAATGTTTATTTAGAAAATGAAAAAGAAGAAATTAAAAGAAAGCAATTAATAAAGAAAAAAAAACAAAAATATTTAGAAGATATTCAAGAACAAATATTAAATAAAAAAAGAAGAATAGAAAATGAAATTTTAAAAATAAAAAATGAAAATATAGCAAAAAGAGAATTAGAAAAAGAACAAGAATATTATAAAAATGAAATTTTAAAAGTTTTAAAATTAAAATATGAACAAATAAAACAAAGTACAAAAGAATTAGAAATTTATGGAAGCGAAAAAAATAAATGGAAAGCAGAAAGAAATAGATTAAGAAATAAAAGAAATCAATTTTATTATAATATGTATCAAGAAGATGGTTTTAATATTATTTTTCCTATTATTGAACCTGGATTTTATAATATTAATAAAAATTATCATATTCCAATTAAAAAAGAAGATGAATTAAAAAATATAATTAATGAAATTGATATTGAAATGAAAGATAATGATAATAATAATATTAAACCTAAAGATACTATTAATTTAAATGATATTAATGTTGAAATGGAAAATTTAGATAAAAAGAATAATGAAGATAATAAAAAAGAAAATGAAGAAGAAATAATTTTTAATGAAAATGATTTAAATATAGAAATGGAAGATATAAATGGAAAAAAAGAAGAAGAAAATAAAAATGAATCAAATAACATCTCAATATTTATTCAAAAAGAAAATGAAAAAGAAGAAAAAAAACTAAATGAAAAATTAAATGAAAATGAAATTAAAGAAAAAGAAAAATATTTTAAAGAAAATACAGATTTTATATTAAACAATATAATATATTCAAATATAGTAAATCCAATAATAGAAACTGCAATTGATATAGGAAATAAAAGATTAAATGAAAATGAAAGTAAAAAATTAAGAATAATAAATTATACTTCTCATGCTAAAACTTCAAAAGAAGTAGATTTAGAAGTAAGTGAAATATTAGATAAAATTCATATTTTATTAAATGATAATTCAGAAAATAATAAAGCAAATTTAAATCAAATTGAAATTCCTATTCAAATAATTTTTCAAGAATTTTTTTATGATATTATTATTAGACAATATAAAATCACAAATCATTCTTTTGTTTTAATGATTAAAAATAAATTTTTCCTTCCTAAATATTTAAATTTTTTTCATAATATTTTATTATGTTATAGTGGAGATTTAATTTTAAGATTTGTAGAATCTGTTTTTGATTTTAGAACTCTTTCTTTTAAGTCAAATTCTACTATTTTTTTAACAAATCAATTAAAGAGTGAAATTGAAAAAAAATATTTTTTTGATTTATCATATAAAAAAATTTTAGATTATTTTAATCTCGACAAATTATCAAAATTAAATTTAACTTTTTCATTAAATAATTTAGAATTAAGTTTTCAAATTTCTTTTAAAATTAATCCTCCTCTTGATATGATATTTAATAATTCAAATATTCCAATTTATGATTTAATTTTTAAAAAATTATTAAAACATATGTTATATAATCAAGTTTGTTCAAAAACTTATTCAGTATTAAAAAATATGAGAGATAAAGATATAAATAAAAATCCACTTTTTTTAAAAATTACTCAAATTTTTAATAATAGTTATAAATATGTTAAGGCAATTCAAACTTATATTTATTGTGAAATTATTGATTCAAATTGGAAAAAAATGATTAATAAAATAAATAATTCTGTTGATATATTTGAAATAGTAAAAGTTCATGATAAAACTATTAAAAAAATTAAAGAAATTATATGTGATCATCCATTTATTTCTCTTATTGATCAATTATATATGGATATTTCTGTTTTTTATTTAAAGTCAATTGTTTTAGATTATTTTGATTTTAATAATATGAAAAATGATAAAATATTTTTACAAAATTTAGATAATATTCAAAAGAAAATAAATGAAATTAAAAAGTATATTCAAGAAGAATATGTAATTGGTGAATTTTATAATTTAAAACAATATTTATAAATATATATATTTATAATCTACCTTAATTTAACTTTTAAAAAAATTTATTTATTATCTTTATCTTTTATTTTAACATCAACAGTTGTTTTAAAAAATTTTCTTTGATGTGATTTTAAAATAACTTTTAAACAATTATCTGATATCATAGATTTAACAATATTATTTTTAATATCAAAAATAGTTTCAAAAATAGTAATAACATCAAAAGGACTTCTATGCATAAAATAATTTTCAGCCCCAGAAGATAAAATTAAATTTTTTCCCTTAATAATTTCATTAAATAAAATAAAATTTGAAATAAAACCTCCTCTTGATTCATTATCAATTACAAATTTTCCATAATTAATTTCAAAAAAAACAGAATTTTTTTCTATTGAACTTAATATTGTTTTTTTCTTTGACATAAAAGAAAATTTTTCATTTAAATCTAAAACAATTATATCACAATTTATTTCTGCTGATAAAATTCCTTCAAAAATTTTATCATTTAAAGGTTTTATTGCAATTAAATCAAAAAATTTTATATAATTATTTGGATTTGTAAATTGAAAAATATCTTTTTGTTCATTTAATTCTATTGTTAATCTTTTTAATATTTTTATTTTTGTCCAATTTATTAATTTTATATTTTCACTATTTAAAAATTTTATTGAGTATTGAGGATAAATTTTTTGTATTTCTTCAATTTTTATAAAATCAAAATTTGGAATTTCTTCATTTTTAATTATTCCTTTTTTTATTATTGATACTGAAATTATATTAAATCCATCAATTATTGCACTTATTATTAATTCATATAAATTTATTTTTGAATTTGGATTTTCTGGATTATAAATTAAATCAAGATCACAATACATTTTATTTTTTAAAATAATTTAAATATTATTATTTTAATTTAATTAATGGAAATTAGTTATTTGAATAAAAAAAGAATAAAAAATGAAATTGATGATATTAATGATAAAGATAATATTAAAATTGAAGAAGATAAAAATGAAAATATAATTTCTATAATTAATTCTGCATTTGATGATTTTATAAAAGGAAATAATGAACAATTTATAATAAAATATAACAAATTAGAAAAAATAGAAAAATCCCAAATTAACAAAAAATAAAATCCATTAATAAAAATTTTATAAAAAAAATTAATTAATCTTAATAACAATATTAATTAATTCCTTAGCATTATTTTTATTAAAACAATTTTTTTCTTTAATAAACTCTTCAATAATTTGATTAACACTTTTAGGATTTTCTTTAATTCTTTCAACAAAAGAGTCATTAATAAACAATTCTCCCATTCCTTCAATATAATCACACCATTCTCCTTTTTCCATATGTTTACAATATTCAATATCATTTTTATTTAAATCTTTATTAAATATATTAAAAGTTTTTTCTGCACAACTTTTAATAGATTTTTTTTCTAAAATATCTCCATCATAATCACCTAAATAACTAATTAAAAAAGAATAAAATTTTCCTTCTAATGAAGGACAATTTTGAATTATATTAAATATTGCACAAAGGAAACATGAACCACAATTATTGAAACATTGGATTATATTTTTATGGGTATATATTGATATTTTTGTTAGTAAATCTGGGAGAAAAATTGCAATTTTTTTTGATTTAATATTTGTTTCATTTGTAAATAGTTTTACTATGTTAAATTGTTTATTTGTTATTATTGATTTAAATTCTTCGTCTGAACATTTTTTTAAAAGATAATTTAACATTTTATCTATTGATATAAAATTGTCTGAATATAAATTTTTGAAAACATTTTCTAATGAATAAGATTCCATATAAAAAATATTTTATATATATTATATTTTTCATTTTTAAAAAAATAATATATAAATAAAAAAATTTACATCAATCTCTCAAATATAAAAAATTAAAAAAAAAATTTCAAAAAAATAAAAAAAGTAAAAGTAACAAAATTAAAAAAAAACAAAATAAAAACAAAATTAAAAAAAAGTATATAAAAAAAAATTAATTATAATTAAATTCCAAAATAAAAAATAAAATTAAAAAAAATAAAAAAATTAAGCCAAACTTGCTTCTAACATAGGATGAACAAAAGGTTCAAATTCATAATACAAAGTGAATTTTTCTGCCGTAATTCCCAATTCTTTAAAAGTTCTACAAATAACATTATCTAAATATTTTTTTTCTTGTCCTTCTAAAATATATAATCTTAAATTTCCACATGAATATTTATGTTTAGCTTGTATAATATCTTTTATTTTATTAAATGAAAAATCTATTGGGACACTCCCTTCAATTATATCACTTGCTCTTGAATTTAAATTTCTTGCCATAAAATTTAATGTTGGAACTTGTTTTAATTTTTCAAAATCTAATTGAGGATATTTATAATTGTAAACTGCTTGTTTCTTCTTTTTTTTTTTACCTGTTCCTTTACGAGATTTCATTTAAGTTATTTTTTTATTATTTTTTTATTATTTTTTTTTTTTTGTTTTATTTTATTTTTAATTTTTTTTTAAATATTTTTTAATTTTAATGAACAATTATATTGATAATAGTTCTTTTAAATTGAAAAATTATGATTTAATTAAGTCAATTAAAAGTGAAGGAGATAAGAAATATAATAATAACTTTAATAATTCATATTTAAATAAAAAAAATTCAAGTAAAAAAAATAATTCTTATAGAAATGGAAGTTCTCAAAATGAATCAAAAAAAAATATAAGAAATAAAAGTAATCATCCTAATAATAATATTAGTAACTCTAATAATAAATTTAATGATAATAGTATATTATTAAGGAAAAAAAAAAGTGGAAATAATATTTATAATAGTGATTATTTAATTGAATACAATCAAAAAAATTTAAGTAATTTATTTGATGATAATTCAACAATAAAAAATAATAATATTTTATCTAAAAAAAAAACATCAAATAATTCAAATTTAAAATCAATTCCAAAAAGAAAAGAATCTACAAATTCAAAATTAAGTAAAGAGACAATAAAATCAAAAAAAAAAGAAATAGATAATCTATTTAATTCAGCTTTATTTAGTAATCCAAGAAAAAATATTTATAAAAATATTAATTCAAATTCTCCAGAAATAAATTCATATAATAAAATTACATCATTAAATAAATTTCCAATTCAAAAAAAAAAAAGTTATAATGAAGAATTGTTAAATAACCTAATTAAAAAAAATATAATTTCATATAATAATATAAATAAAATATTATCAACTCAAAATCGAAATTACAAAAATTCAAATAATAATAATAATGATATAAATATAAATGAAAATAATTCAAATAATATAAACGACATAAATTCCACATTAAAAAAAATAACAAATTCCTTAATAGGATTACAAAACTTAGGTAATACATGTTATATGAATACATGTCTTCAAAATTTAATTCATTGTAAACCATTAATAAAAGGTTTACTTTCAAATAAAAAAGTTAAAAAAAAAAAAATATCAAATTCCTTTTTAAATCTCTGTTTAAATATTTCAATTTCACATAAATCATATTCACCAAATGACTTTAGAAATATATTTTGTTTAAAACATATTCAATATTCAAATTATGGTCAACATGACACTGTTGAATTATTAAGAACTTTATTAGATGATATAAGTAAAGAATTAAATACAAATGAAATTATTTCAAAATATAAAGAATTAAAAACTGAAAATAAAAGTAAAGTTGAACAAAATAATGAATATCATGAATGGTATTTAACAAGGGAAAATTCTATTATTATTAATATTTTTTATGCTCAAATTATTAATATTTTTACTTGTGAATGTGGTTATGAAAGTTATTCTTTTGAAAAAATTTTAGATATTCCTTTATTATTACCTAATAATAGAAATAGTGATAAATTAAATTTAGAAAAGTTACTTTTAAATTATTTTTCTGGTGAGAAATTTAAATGGGATAGTAAATGTGAAAAATGTCTTAAAAAAAATTTATTTCATTCTAAAAAAATTTTATTTTCTAAATTACCTAAAATTTTAGTTTTTTCTATACAAAGATATAATTATTTATCTTTTGGGAAAAGTAATAAAAGTGTTGAATTTTATGATGAAATTGATTTGAAAAATTTTATTGATAATGATTTAGAAATTAATAATAATACTAAATATAAATTATTTGGTATTTCTAATCATAGTGGAACTTTAAATTTTGGTCATTATTATTCTTATACTAAAGTTAATAATTGTTGGTTTGAATTTAATGATGCGTTTGTTAGTAGTAAAAATATTTCTTATAATAGTACAAATGTTTATGCTTTGTTTTATGAACAAATTATTGATTAAATTTAAAGTAATTTATGGAATTTTTTTTATGTTTTTTTATTAGTTATATATTGTTATTTTTATTGAAAGAGTTGTTTATTTTTTTAATTTTTTTAGTATTTTTTTTCAATATTTCATTAATTATCATTTTTCAAATATATTTAAATTTATTATTTATAAAATTATTTATATTTATTAATTAGTTAATAAACTAATAATATAAAAATATATTTATAATCCTTTATTAAAATCTTTATCATTGTAAAAATTGTTAAAATCAGGATATAAAATACTTAATTTATGAATAACTTTTTCTCCAAATTGCAATTCTTTTAAATTATCATACAATTTTATAATATAATTAAACATATATTTTCTTTCTTCATCATAACAAACAGAAATAACTTTCTGTATAATATAATTATCATGTTTATCTAAAATTAATTCATTTAATTTAAATTATCTTTTTTCAAAACTTCACCAATTAATTTTTTTTAATTTCCCCATCACAATTTTCAAAAGTTTTTTCAACTACATTCGAAGAATATTTATGTTTAGAATAATAACAAATATTTCCTAAAATTTTATCAACAATTAAATTACCATAAATCATATTTTTCATACATAAAATATTTTGAATAACATAATTTCCAAATTGATCACTTATTAAAATTAAACAATTATTATTAAATTAAAAATTAACTTTTCCTTATTTTCAAAATATCAAATTTCTAAATATTTCTGTATAACACAACATCCATGTCTATGAGTAGATAAATTTGAACAATTATCAATAATAATATTATTAATAAAATTATTATATTTTGGATATAATTCTGCAAATTTTTGTATAATATGTGTTGCATTTAATACTTTTATTAAAGAAATAATATGAGGTGTTATAATTTTTAAAAATAAATTTTGTAAATATTTATTTGATAATTTCTTTATTAAAGATTGTAAAACTCTTGTTTTGTGTGAGTTATTTCCAATATCAAAAATATGAGGTGATAAAATATTTATTATTTGTTCTATTTGATTTTCATTTATTGGAATAAACATTTTTTAATTAAGTAATTTCCAAATGAATCATTTATTAATTTTAATATATTAAATATATCAATTCAACTTGCATAATATTGAACAATAGGACTTTTTGAAGAAGGAAAATAAAATGAGGAAATATTATTTGAATTTTATTTTTTATAAATAAATTCTTTTGAAGGAAAATATTTTTTATTTATTTTTTTAATAAAGATATTTCAGTTTTCAAACAATTTCTTAATAGTATTTTGGATTTTCATTTTTTTGATTTTTTCTTCTTCATTTTGACTTTATATTTTTTGACTATGTCTTAATTGGAAATTTATTTTTGATTGTTCAAAAGTGGAATATTTTTTTTTTATTTCTGTCATTATGTTTTTTAATTTTTTTTTATTTTAAATTTAACATATCAAGATTGTTTTAAATGAATCTTTTTTAAATATTATTAATAATTTAATTTCAATTATACTTTTAAATAAAATGTATTATTTTTATTTTTTCTAATATTTATAATTTTAAATGAGAAATAATTTATTTGATAATGAAGAAAAAGTATATTTCATTTTTTTACATAATAAAAATTTTTAAAATAGGAATTAAATGAAATTCATTATTATATTCCTTGTTATAATATAGGAAAAAATGAAATATATTTTATGGATTTTTTCACAGAAGAAATAATAACAAAACCAAAAGAAATAGAAAAAAAAATATTTCAAATAATAAATGAAAAATTAAATTCTTCTAAATTAAAAGAACATAAAACTGAAATAGACACATCAACAAAAAATAATAAATTAACAGAAGATGAAAAAAAAAAATTAGAAAGGGAAAAAATAGAGAAAAAATGTCTTTTAAAATTTCAATTAAATTGGAAAAAAATGAAAATATTATCAGGATTTAATAATAATAATTACATAAGTAAAAATTTTGAAGAATATTTTAAAAGACCTTTTTATAGTAGATTTTTAATAGCTCAAAATTTACAGTTATATTCTTTTAATTCATGTACTCCTTTACCAAATGTTATTGCTAATTATTTATATGTTCCTGTGATTATTGAATTTCATTTAGATAGTTTAATTGATACTAATTATGATAAAAATTTTTTAAATGAAGAAAATAATAAAAATGATTTATATAATTTAGCTTTGAATCAAATTAAAAAAGATTTTATTAGCTTAACAAAAATAATAAAAATTTCCTTTTTTTATGTAGTTGATACTTTAATTAAAGATTCAGTAAAATCATTTGAAGAAAAATTAGATATTTTAAAAGATAAATATGAAAATTGGGAAAATGAAGTTGAAGATTTGAATAATTCAAAAGAAAATTTAAATGAAGAAACAAATATAAAATTAGGAGAAAAATGTTTAGAATTAATAAAACAATTCAGAATTAATTTTTATAATCATTTCAACGACAAATCATATAAATTTATATTAAAAGTAGCAGAAAATGAAGAATATTTATATGGAGATTACACTTTAGGTTCATATAATTTTGTAAGAAATCAAGTAAGGCAACATGAATATATTAAATTAATATTAAAATCAATTCCTTTTTATAAAGTACAACCTCCTTTATTTTCTTTTCCTCCAATTTTAACTTCAATTAAAAAAAATGCAAATTACATTAATTTATTTGATAATTATATTAAATTATATCCTGAAAAAGAAATTATTTATAGATTATTTTATTGTGATAAAAAACAAATTGATAGATATATTCATAAAAATTATAAAAGAAAATATTATTTAAATAAATTTACTGAAAGTGGTGATTGTGATTTTCCTTTTTGTTTAAAAATTATTAAATTAAATAATATTTTTCAATTTAAAAATTGGTTAGATGATGAAAAATATAATAAAATTGAATTAGTTCTTCCATATTTTAATCCATTAAAAAAATTAAAAATTAAAACTAAAGGAAAAATTGCAAAATTTTGTAATTCTATAAAAGAGATTTTTTCTTGGAAAAAAGATGATGATTATAATCAAATTAATAAAGATAAAGAAAAAGAAAATGAAAAAGAAATTTTTGATAAATTAATATCAAAACATGAAAAAAAAAAGAAAGATAATAAAGAAATAGAAAATAAAATAAATAACTTAGAAATAAAATCAACCTTTGAATATTTAAAATATATTTCAGATACAAAATCAATAAATCAAAACAACATTTATAATGAAGTAATAAACAAAATATCATCAAAAGAAAAAACAAACATTCAATTTATTGATGAAGAAGAAATAAAAAAAAATGAAAATAATATAATATACTTAAATCAAAGAGCAATTTATTCAAAATTTAAAAAATTCAAATTAATAAAACATCCTGAATCCTTAATCCAACCAATTTTTATCCGAATAAAAATTTATCTTTTATACGGTTCATACATATTAAAAAAATTTTTAACAGAACCTTTTATTTTATCAGATAATATTTTAATAAATGAAAAAATAATATTTGATACTAAAAATTGTTTAATTTCACATTTACCTTTTGAAACTCGTATTGGAATTACAATAAAAGGATATGATATTAAATTAGATAAAAAATTCGTTTTAGGTTCTTGTCAAATTCCTTTATATAATGAAAATGGAGAAATTAAAAATGGAAAATTAACTTATGAAATTTGGCCTAATGTTAAAATTTTTTCTAGAATTAATTGTAATACTCCTTTTACTTTTAAAAAAGATTTTTATAATAATTTTGATAATGAAAATTTAATTTTAGAAGGGGAAAATGATGATGAAAATAAAGAAATTATTGAAAATTTAAAGAAACATAAAGATAAAATTTCATATGATTTTATTGAAATATTAAAAATTTCTAGAGAAGAAAAAAGATTTGAAAAAAGAGAAATTGAAGAAAAGGAAAATTATATTTTAAAAAGGAAAAATGATAAAAATTTATATGATGATAATGAAGAAATAAATAATATAAATAAATTATTAATATCAAATTCAATTTATAATGATTCAATAGAAAAAATAGAATATATAAAAAATAATAATTTATATCCAAGTATTACATTAGAATTTCCAAAATTTTCTTCTCCATTAATTCATAATATAAAAACACCAGAATCATATCGTCATTTTTTAGAAATTCAATATAAAAATTCCAAATATGAAAATGATGAAAATGACTTTAATGAAATAAGAAAATTATTCGGTAATTCCCAATTAGAAATTAAATCAATAATAAAAGAATTAAATTCTCCTTTAAAAAAAAACCCAAACATTTCAAATATAATCAACAATAATAATAATAATAATAACAATAATAATAATAATAATAATAATATAGATAACATTTATCCAACTGATATATGGTTATATTTAAAAAAAACATTACCTCAAATAATAAAAATATTAAAAAAAGATCCTTTAGAAAAATTAGAAAAAGATCAAATAACAGCAATTTTAATTTGTCGTGATTATATATCAACAATTTCATCAGCATTAGAATTATTTTTAAGATCAATAGACTGGAAAAATCCATTTGAAGTTTCAATAGCACATTTATATTTAAAAAAATGGACTCCTATAAATGGAGAAGATGCAATTTCATTATTAGATGCTAGATTTCCAGATATTAAAGTAAGAGAATATGCAATTAATAGATTAAGAAATGTTTCTGATGAAATTATTTCTTGTTATATGTTAATTTTATGTCAATGTCTTTTTTATGAAAATTTTTTAATTAATCCTTTAAGTGATTTTTTAATTGAGAGAAGTTTATTAAATCCAAAATTAATTGGTTCTTCTTTTATTTGGAATAATAGAATTAATCGTGCTAATCCTTTATTTTCTGAAAGACTATCTGCATATTTATTAATGATTTTTACTATTAGTGGAAGTAAATTTTTAAATGAAAATTTTGAAAATGTAAAATTAAATTATTATATGGAATTAATGACATATAATTCAAAAGAAGTATATAAAAATTCACCTAAAGAATATAAAAAATTAAATGCTGGAAATTCCGTAATAGAAAGTTTAAAATATTTTAATAAAATTTTATTTTCCAAAAAAAAATTTACATTACCAATAGATCCAACATTCCTAGGATTAAAATTTACAAACGATACAATAGTTTTCAATTCAAAAATGGTTCCTGCATTATTACATTTTTACTCTCGAGAACCAGAATACATAAAAAAAGTAATATATAAAATAGGAGATGATTTACGTCAAGACGTCTTAACAATTCAAATGTTAAAATTAATGGATAAATTATGGTTAAATGAAAATTTAGATTTAAAATTAATAACATATAAAGTTTGCCCAACTGAAATTAATGCAGGTTACATTGAATGTGTAAATGAAGCTAAAGAATTAGCAGAATTACAAAATAAAAATGGAGTTGATGGTGCTTTAGATAGAGAATTAATTATAAAATATTTAAGATTAAATTCTTCAAATATGGATCAATTAAATAATAAAACTGATAATTTTATTAAAAGCTTATCTGGATATTGTGTTGCTACTTGTGTTTTAGGTGTTGCTGATAGACATTCTAGTAATGTTATGATTAAGAAAAATGGAATTTTTTTACATATTGATTATGGTCATATTCTTGGGAATTTTAAATATAAATTTGGGATTAAAAGAGAAAGAAGTATTTTTTTACTTACTCCAGAAATGGCTAATGTTTATATTAATGATAAGAAGGAAGAATTGTTTAAAAAAATGTGTGTTAAAGCTTTTAATATTTTAAGGAAAAATGCTGCTAAGTTAATGAATGCTTTTATTATTATGAGTACTGCTGGGATGCCTGAATTTTTTGGGATTTGTGATGTTGTTTATATGAAAAATATGCTTGTTTTAGATAAACCTAATGATGAGTATGCTGGGAATTATTTTATTAAACAAATTAGAAAATGTAAAAATGAGAAGTTTAGACAAATTGATAATATTATTCATAATATTAAACAATAATATTATAGATTTTTTTTATTTTTTGTTAGTGATTTTTGATTTAGTTTTTTTCTTTTTTTATGTGTTAATTTATATAATAAGTTAATTTATTTAGTTTTAAATTGATTCAAAAAATTAAAAATAGTATTTTTTTAAAAAATAGTTTTTTTTTATTTTTAAAAATAATTTTTATTTCATTTTTCAATAAAAAGATAAACCTCATAATAGAAAAAAACATTTTTACATCAAAACAAGTGAAAGTTCCTCAGGTAATGTATCAGGACAAACAAAATTATAAAAATAATACTTCAACTTTCCATCACCCATTCCAAAAAGTAAATCTTTAAAAACAGTTTTATTCTCCATAATATCCAAACAATTATAAACATCAAAATTATTATTTTTAGCAAGTATCAAAGCATTCCTCATTAATTCCTTATAACTCATACTTTTATTAATATTAAAAAATGAATAACAAGCAAATAACTTTTTATAACTTTCATGTTGTAAAATAGAACTAGGTAAAGAATAAAAAGAAATAAAATCTGTAATTTTACCATTATTTTCTCTAACGAAAGAATAAACAACATTTTTTTTAGGTAAAAACCAATGTTTAACTTCTTCAACAGAATAAAATCCTCTAACTTTAAATTTACTTTCATGTTCTTCTAACATTTTAGTAACTTCTTCAACATCTTTTTCTTCCATTGGTCTAATACCATTAACAGTAGGCTCCTGTTGTAATTTATAAATTCCCTTAGCACGAGCTAAATTTAAATTAGGACTTAAATAAGTAAATCTAATATCTAATAATTTTTTTATATTTAAACTCCTATGATAATATGTACATTGAGCAAAAGGTTTTGGTAACATTGTTCCAGATGTATAAACAGCTTGCCAAATATTTCTTAAATGAATTCTTCTTGTTACTTCTTTTATTAGAACAGGAGCTAAACGATGAGAACGGAAATTTTGATTAACACATAAAAAATTAATTTCTGCCATTTCCATTATAGTACCATGGATTTGTACTTTAACAGGGATACCACTAATAAAACCAACCATTTTTTTTTTATTTTTCTTCTTATCTTCTCTTACAACAGAAATTAACCATTCTTTATGATAACCAGGAGCAGTTAAATGCCATTTAAGGAATTCTTGACAATAATCAAATCTAAACATATGATCATCATCTTCAACATAATTATTCTTTAAAAATTCATAAAGACGATTTAATTCATTTTCCTTTGTAACATCAACATCTAACCATTCAAAACCTTCTGGAAGTGAATATGGTTCTTGACGTTCTTCTTCTACTTTATTATCTTTTGTTATTGGACCAAATGATACTCCAATATCTTTATTAAATTGAGGAACTGGCTGCTCACTCCAGAATTTATATTCTGATTTTATTTCACCTCTGTGACGCAGGGATGTGTCCTTACGATATTGGAGAAGTTGATCTGAAGGAATTTGAACGTCTTCTTGTTGTTCTTGTTGAGGTGGTGATTGGGATTCTTCTGTTTTTTCTTTCGATTCTTTTTCTGATGGTTCTGATGTTGTTTTTGTGTCTTTTTCTTCTGGGTTTTTTTCCATTTTTAAATGATTTTTTTTTATTTTTTATTTTTTTTTATTCTATATTTTGTTTTTTTTATTTAATTTTAAATGAGGAGATGCTTTAGATATTTTTTTTTATTTTTATTTTGAATTATTTAAATTGTGAATATTATGAATAATAATAAAAATGTAAAAAAAAAGAAAATATTAAATGCACCATACTAAAAAAACCATTAAAAGTAAAACCACTCCCAATCTAAAAAATAAAAAAATAAAAAAATATAAAAAATAAAATAAAAAAATTAAAAAAAAAATTAACATATTAAACAATAAATCAAAAAAAAAAAAAAAAATGTCTCATTTCCCCATCCTTCTCCTTTTCCTTCTAAGCTTAACAACTCCTCAGCCAACAGACCAAGATCCTCAAGAACCAGAAAGACCAAGTGGAACAGCATCAATAAAATTTACAATAGAAACAGCAGATGAATACCCAGTAGCTCCAATAAAAATAGGAGATCCACCGCAAGAAATAAACTTAATCCTTGACATAGGAGCAGAGCGTACATGGGTACATTCAAATACATTTAAAAGTTCACAATCAAAAACTTATTCAACTGAAAATCAATTAGATGAAAGAACACAAGATAATTTTTCTTATCGTGGATATCGTTCAAAAGAAACTTTTAAATTAGAAAATAAAACTTTAGAAGAATTTTTATTTTTATTAGTTGATAAAGTAGAAAATAATAATAAATTTAATGGAGTATTATCATTAGGACGTGAATATGATACAAAATATTTTTCAATTGTTTATCGTTTAAGTTCAACAATGGCAACTTTTTATAATAGTTTTGTATTAGCTTATAATACAAATAATAAAAGTGGTGAATTACATGTAGGAGATATAACTGAAGAAATAAGACATCAAAGACATAAATTTTTACCTTGTCGTTTATTAGATGGTCAACCTAAAATTAAATGGAAATGTATGTTAACTCATGTTTTTATTGGAGGAGTTAATAATGCACCTTCAAGTAATGATGATTATTATGAACAAAAATGTTATGAAATTAATAGTAGAAGTTATAAAATTGAAGTTATTAATTTACCAGTTTATTTTGAAACTATTTATAATAAAATTTATGTACCTAGAAGTTTTATTGATTATATGAAAATGAATTTATTTGTTGATAATAATGGGAAAAGTTTTTGTAGTTTAGAAGATAATAATTCAAAAGCTTATTTTAAATGTCCAAAAAGTGATATTTCAAAAATTCAAAGATTAGATTTTGTTTTAAGTGATATTACAGATTTAAGTTTTCCTTATAATAATATGTTTGAATGTGATGATACTAATTGTATTTCTATTATACAATTTGATTCGAGATTTAAAGATGTTTTTATTTTTGGTTTACCTATTTTAAAAAATTATCAAATGATTTTTGATTATAATTCCAGACATTTACAATTTTATTCTATTGATAATAAATATTTAGTTAAAATGCCTAATACTGGTGGGTTTGATTTAGTTAATTTTTTACTTTATTTCTTTTTGTTTATTATTGCTGTTTTACTTGCTGGAATTTGTCTTATTTATGTTATGAGAAGAAAAAATAAGAGAAGGAAACAAATTGAAGAAGAGATCTATGAAAATTTTTAAAAATTGGGTTTTTTTTTTTTTGGGTTAACTTAAATAAAAAAAGAGATTAAATTAAATATTAATGATTAAAATATTTTATTTAAATTGTAAAATTTTTTTTGGAATTGATATAATTAAAAAATGAATTTTTTTCTATTTTAAAAATTAATAATTTTAATATTAAAATAATAATTTTATATACTTTTATATATATCAAAGAAATATAATCCATTTTCATTTTTTTTTATTTCTTCCATTTTTTTACTATCTACTTTTATATTTTTATTCAAAATAATTTTTTCATAATTTCCTTTTTCATTTTTAAATAAAGCATATAAATTTATTTTTTTTTTCTTCTTTCTGACCAAAATTATAGTATAAATTTCAGTATCAATAAATACATTATTAGTCTTGATTTTATATAATGTAGTTAAATATTCTTTTTTAAATCCTTTATTATATAATTTTTTCAAAACATTTTCAGGAAGTTTATTATTATTTGTTTCATTTGAACTATAATATCCACTATTATTCATATCATTATTTTCATCAATTTTGATTTTCTTTTGTATGAATTCATAAGAAAGTGATTTATTTTTAAATGAAATAAATGATTTTTCTTTATTATTAACTGAATTTTCCCATATTTGTTTATTTTTATTATAACTTGTAAAATCAGTAAAAATTTTTTCATTGAAAATAAAACTTTTTTTATCATCTGATTTAAATATGATAAATGGGATTTTATAATTTTGTAAAAATTGTATTGTATCTATATTTTGAGATTGACTTAATATAAATAATATATGAAAATCTTTATATATATTTCCAAAAATTAAATTAATTTTTTTTAAAATAAAAATCCTTTTTTTTTCTAAATCTGTTATTATTTTTTTTATTTTTTCAATAGTTTTATTTAATGATATTTGAATACAACATAATTTCTCATTTTTACCTATTCCAATATCAAAATCTTTTCCAAGAAAATTGATTTGATGAAAAAATACATTTCCATTAATTAATTCATTTTGATTAATTTTAATTAATTCTTTAATTTTTTCATTTTTTTTTAATAAAATATCAATATCATTATTTTTTAAAGATAAATCATAATTATTTAAAATACAATCTATATTTTTGATATAATCAAATTTACCAAAAGAACTTTTACCTGATTTAATTAAATATTCAATCATTTTTTGAAAAAGACATCCTTTAAAAAAAGGTTCAGAATTTTTATAAATATTTGTATCAAAAATATTTAAAATTGTTTCTTCACTTATTTTCTTTATTATTTCTTCACAAATATGACATTTATAATTTATTTGAATATTATCTTTTTTTTCTATTTTACCAACAAATCCTAAACTAAATAAAGATAATGGAATATTATATAATAATTCAAGAATATTATCTGTTAGTTTTACTTCTGTATTAATTAAAGAATCTATTATATTAAAATAATAATTTCTTTTTAATATATTTGATTTATAAAATTTTTCAATTATTTGTAAAATTTCTTTCTTTTTTTCTTCTTCTACATTTAAATTATTTTTATATTTTATAATATCTTTAATTCTTGGAGTTGATTTAAATATTGTATTAAATTCATTAAAATTTTCTTGAGTAAAAAAATTATCATATAAATAACTAACACATTTTTCTTTAATATCTCCTTTTAAATATTTAATAATTTTTTCATTATATACTTTTGTAGAATCATCATATCTTATAAATAAACAAAATTGTTTTATTGTAAATGCATATTGTTTAATTTCTTCTAATCCATCTACAACATCTAATTCTTTATTATAATGAGAAATAAAAATAATTGGTACATAATCATTAATTGTTAATTTATTTAAAATAAATGATTTGATTATTTCAATAATAACTTTAAAAATATTTGGATATAATTCATAAGCTATATTTTTAATAGATTTTAAAAATATTATATATTTATCATAATTATTAAATAAATTGCTTATTGAAAATTCAATTAAATCTAAAAATTCTTTTAAATTCTTATTTTGGATTAATTTAAAATCTATAAAAAGAAATGGTCTAAATTTATTTCTTCCTCCTGCTCTACATGATTTAAGTATTAAAAGTATTGTTGTAGTAATTCCAATTCCATTTATACCAAAAAATTCATATAATATATTTAATGGCCCTATAACACTATTATTATAAAATATTTTATAAACATCAAAATCTTCTACTTTATTACAATGTTTATGTTCATAATTTTCAAAATGTAAATTAAATATATCATCAAAATTTAATATAATTTTTGATAAATTTATTACTGAACAATCTTTGTTTTGAATTAAATAATCTATTGAACCATCAAAATCATTTCTTGATATTAAACATACATTACTTAATGAATAAATATTTGATTCAGAATTATAATGAAAAAAAGCATCTAAATCCTTTATTGGTATAGCAATATTATTTTTTTTATAATAAATAAAGTGAAACTTATTTTCCTTCATAAAATCTTTTAATTCTTGACTATTATTACAAAATTTTGATTGTATTATATCTCCATTTTCTTTTAATAAATTAAAAGTTCTTTTTCCATTTGAATTTTCTTGAATGATATTTAAAACACTAAAAATATTTCTTTTTTTAATTGAACTAAAATTTTTCATTTTTTTAATTTTTTTTTACTTGACAATTTTTAAAATTATTATTAAATAGTAAAATTAATTAAAAATAATTTTTAAAAAAAATTTAAGAATTATTGAATAATAAAATAATTTATTTTTATTTAAAATAATATATGAAATTATTAATTTTTTTAACATTTAAAAAATATTAATTTTTTACATTAAAAAAATTTAATATACATAAAAAAAATTAAATTCATTCAATAATACAATATAATAATATATAAGTAAATATACATCAAAATAGAAAAAAAAATAAAAAAAATGAAAAAATAATAAAAAAACCCAATTATCTAAATTAATAAATCAAGAGTTAAATCTTTTAATTCATTTTCTTTAACAATTTTTTTTCTTAATTCTCTTCTTTTCCCAAAATTAAATTCATTATTTAATAAAATTTGAATTTTATTTTCACATTCTCCAAATAACCAACAATTACAAATATTACATTCAAAAACAGACCAAGTATTTTTTCTTCCACTTGCCTTCATTGAATATTTATCATTAATAGAATGTCTAATAATATTTTCATCTAATCCTCTACTTAAACTTAATATTTTCTTATTAAAAATACTATTATTTTCACTATTAAAAAAGTCATTATTAAAATCTGCATAAGACCAAATTAAATAATCATAATTTATATTAAAAAATTTTTTTACTTTTTGAATATATTCATTACATCCATTAGAAGGACATTCACTATATTGTTGACTAGGATGTCCTTTTTGACAATTACATTTTTTAATAAATTTAGATGAAAATTCTCTTTTTAATATTATATTACAAGCTCCACAAAAACAACGATAAATAGGAAAAGATGATATATAATTAATAATTAAATTTTGATTTGTTATCCAATTTGAAATTTGAGGTAAATAATATGTTAATGGTATAGTAAAATATAATAATTTTGAATTTAAGAATGTATATGTGTCATATGCTGATTGGTTTAATAAATATGAAAATATTATTAATATAATTGAACGAATGAAAAAATTTGGTTTATTTGGAATATTTGTATAAAAATAATCATCTACAAATAAAACTTTTCCTTTATATATCATTGCGTGTCTTAAAAAATCTAAAGTTGAATATATAAAACCAAATGGTGATGTTAAATTTTTAATTTGATTTTTATTATTCATTATATAAAAATTATTTCCTATATTATTATTAATTGTATTATTATTATTTTCATTTTGATTTATAATATTATTACCAAGTAAATTTAAATAAAAGAATTTTTCATTTATTTCTTTATTATAAGTTGGAGTAAATGAAATAATATGTGTAATTCCAATATTTAATAAATTATTAATAACTTCATTTGAATTAATAGAATGTAAACAAGCATTATTAATAGAAGAATACATAACATTATTATTAAAATTCCCATTATTATATTTTTCAATATAATCATATTCACATAAAAAAATATCTTTAGTTAACATAATAATTTCAGGTATTGATTTAATTCCTTTAAATAAATCTTCTTTATTAAAAGAATTATCCCAAGAATTATCAACATTAAAAATCATATCTTCACAATTTTCAATACAATTATTAAAAAAATTCTCATCACTAAAATAAACTTTACTTAAATCATTATCAGTAAAATTACTTTTAATATAAGTTCCAGTACCTCCAACTAATAAAGCATAAACATGTTCAAATCTTTTAATAACAGTTTCAATATTAGGACGATAATTTTGTTCTTTAATTAACATAAATTTCAAAAAATCAACTAAATAAGGATTATTATTAATTAAAATTAATTTATCATTAGTTAATAAATCATTAATATTATTACTATTATCAATTTTTGCTATAAATCCCATATAATCATCTTGTATTTCTTCAAATAAAAATTTTCCAGTTAATAATTCATAAAATAAACAACCAAGTGACCAAATATCACTTGCTCTAGTTGTACCTATTTTTTTCCTTCTATCAAAATTATCATCTTCTTTTCTAATTGGACCAAAATGATGTAACATTTCAGGTGATTTTATTACATCTGTTCCTCTACTTCTAGTACAATATTCATCTTTTTCATTTAAAAATATTTTACATTCTCCAAAATCTGCTACTCTAATACAAATTGAATTTGATGAATGATTTAATGATAAATTATCATAATTTGAATTATTTATATTTTTAAAATTTTTATTATTTTTTTTTTCATTATCATATTCATTAATATTATTTTTATAATTACTAATATCATTAGGATCAAAATCTAATACAATATTATCACATTTTAAATCATAATGAGTAGTATTATTATTATGAATAATTTGAACAGCTTCTAAAATATCTTTAAATATACTTAAATAAGTAGGTAACATCTCATCTAAATTATCTTCTTGTAATAATCTCCATTGTTTTAAACTAATAGGATATCTTTTCATAATAATAAAATAACTTTCCTCATCACAACCATAATCAAATAATTGAGTAACACAATTTTTTAATCTAAAAGTTTCTAAAGCAGTAACTTCAGTAAAAACATCAAATAAACGACAAGCTGAATAAATATTTTGTTCAACATCAGTTTTTTTAATAGCAACAATATTAGGTTCTCTTATTCCAGTATTACATTGAAATACAGTACCAAATTGTCCTCCTCCGATTTTATCCCAATTACTATATAAAGAAGAATCAAAAAATTTTTTATTAACTAATTTTAATAATCTTTGTCCAGCTCCGAAAGGAGGAATTTGACAAATATATTTTAATAAAGAAGGTAAAATATGAAAATTTTCTTCTCTATTTAAATGATGATGAATTATATATAAAATATTTAATTTATTATTTTCATATGGGAAAATACTACAATATAATTCTTCTAAAGTTCCTCTTGTTGGTGTAATTATTAAAGAAAATAATAAAGAAATTATTAAAACTTGAATTTCTGTATCATTATATAATAAACGAGAATTTCTTTCTTTTAAATAAAATTGATTTACGTTATTTAAATCATGTTCTGTTAAACCTTCACTTAATGCTTTTTGATAAAATAATTTGTATTTTTCTTTTAAATGATTTTCAATTTCTATTTGTACTTTTTTTGCTAATGCTGGATTATTATTTGTATTATTATTTATGTTATTTATATTATTTATATTATTTGATGTGAAATTTTGAGTGTTTTTATTTTTGTTTTGAATTATTGGATTTTCATGAGAAATGTCAATTGAAATATTTTGGATTTTTTTTTGAGTTGTTAAATTTAATTTTGGAAGTTGAATGTAATTTTTTAAGGAGGATGATTCTTTACTTTGAATTGATGTGTTGTTGTAATTGGAATTATTGTTTGGAAATGTTGTTTGGGGTTTTTTTACTGAAGTGTCTATTATTTCATTTATTATTGTTATTTCGTTTTTTAAAGAGTTTTTTTTCTCTATTTGTCTTATTTCTTCTTTTAATTTTTCGTTTTTCTCTGTTTTCGTTTTGCATAAATCTAAATTTAATTTTAGTTGAATTTTTGGTTGGGAATTATTATTATTATTATTATTATTATTATTATTATTGTTGTTGTTATTATTATTATTATTTGTATTATTATTATTTGAATTACTTGAATTATTGTTATTTATATTATTGTTATTGTTATTATTTTTTTCTTGTTGTTTTTTCTTTTCTTCTTCTTCTTTTTTTTTAATTTCTTCTTTTAATTTTTCATTAATATTACTTTTAGTTTTACATAAATCTAAATTTAATTTTAATTTAATTGTCTTTTCCTCACTTTTATTATTATCTTTTTTATTATTATCACCATTATTAATATTATCATTATTACTATTTTTATTTTCATTTCTATCATTATTTTTATTTTCTTTCAAATTCCCATTATTAAAATCATTAACTTTATTATTATTATTAATATTACCTTTACTATTAACATTATTATGTTCATTTAAATTACTATCATTAATTTTTCTTTTTCCTTTTTTTTTTTTTTTTTTTTTTTCAAAATGATCAACATTATTAATAATATCTCCTGAAAAAGTAGTAGGAATCATATTTAGTTTTGGAATTTTACTTTCATATGAACAAATTTTAATATTAGGATCAACTAAAGGAATATCTTCTAAATCATCAAATTCATCATCATTAAAATCTCCATTTTCATTATATTCATTTTTAATTTCATTTTCACTTTCTTCATTATCATCATTTAAAAAATCATCATTTAAATCATCATTAATACTATCTGAACTTTCATAAAAATTATTTTTTGAATTTTTATCTTTATTATTATTATTTTCATTAATATTAAAATTTTCTTTTATTGAATTATTAAATTGATTTAATTTATATATTTTTTCAGCTGCTTCATTTTCTAATTCTATTTCTTTTGTTAAGTAATCTACTATTTTTAATTGAAAAAATTTATTTGTAACATCGTCATTTCTATTTTTACTTAATGAAAATAGACATTTTAAATGCATTTTACATAAATTAATTAATATATATAATAAATTTTGATCATTATTTATATCTTTAACAAAAGCTTTTATTGTTTTTTTTTTTTGCATTTTTTCTGCGTTTGCAATTAATGAACTTACTTCTGATAAATTAGGATTAAAAATAATGTTTTTATTATATAATTTTATAAATGAAATATAATGTAATCTTATTAAATCTAATGATGTCATTTCATTTACTAAAGGAGAATATTTTATTGGAAAATCTAATGTTGATTCTTGTAATGTTAATAATGATCTTAATAAGTTAAAATGAGTAAATATTATTGATAATTTTATTTTACTAAATAAAAAATTTCCTCCTGTTGAATTTATAAAAAAATCATATATTATTCCACTTTTACTATTAAGAAAATAATTTAACATTAGTAAATATGTATTTATTGAATTTTTCCAATAATTATTATCTTCAAAATTACTATTATTATTATTATTATTATTATTTTGATTATTATTATTATTTTCTATTTTAGAAATTATATTATGAAAACAAGAATTACAATTATAAAAATAATTTATAAAACATAAAACATGTTTCACTCTATTTTTATAAGATTCAGTAATAGAATCATTATATTTATTTATATTATCATCTTTTAATATATTACAAATATTAAATTTTCCTATTAAAATATTATTCATTCTTTGAGTATTTGATGCAGATTTATCCATTTTTAAATTTACATTATTCATATATCTTCCTAAATTAGAAACTAATAAATAATCAAACATAAATTTTAAAATATTTAACCAAGTTGAACAAGATAAAAAAGTTTCATTTAAAAATTTATATTCAGAATCTAATTTAATTCTAAAAATTAAATTTGAAATTAAAGAAATAAAAGAACAAAAAGCTTCAATTAATTTAATAGGGATTTTATAATCAAATCTCTCAGTAAAATTATTATTATTTCCCCCTTCATTTTTAACAATATTAACAAAAGTAATATCAGCATTATTAAAATTATTATTATCAAAATTATTATTAGAAATTTTAGAAATAATTTGTAAAAATATTTTTTTAACAATTAATAAAATATCACCCATATGAATTAATATATGAATTGTTAAAATTCTACTTTTTGAATTAACAATATAATCATTTAAAATATCAAATTGTTGTTTTAATATTTTCATAATTGAATCATCATTTTCATATACTTCACTTATAGAATTTGCGCCACTTATATTTGGATAACAATTACATACATCACAACTCCTTAAAATTAAACAAATTCTATTTTTTATTTTATCTAAAAAATTATCAATATGTTTTCTTAAATTTTCTATATTGAAATTATTTATATTTTGAAAAAAAATTCCATTTATATTCATATTTAAAGGATTTTCATTCTTATTTAATAAATTTAATTTTCTTAATTCATTTTCTATATTATTTGAATATATTGATAATATTTCATATAAAGCATCATTTTCATTTTTTAATACTAAAGGACAATTATTTTCTTCTTCAAAAGTTATACTTAAAAAAGATTCAAAAATATTATTTTTATTCTTTTTTGTATCTGATAATTTTTTACTTTGTCTTTTTAAATTATTTGGATTTTCTAATTTTTTAGAATTAATTTCAATTTTTTCTGGTAAATATAATAAATTACCTTGACTAATATTATTATTAAAATTATCATTATATTTTTTCATATATTCCAACATTTCAATTTTTTTTCTTTCAAATTTCATTCTTGAATGTTCTAAAGAAGGAAGAAGTAAAAAAGAAAATAAAGTATTAGTATCAATATTTAAATAAGAAATATCATCAAAAGAATATTCTCTTAAAGAAGTCAAAATAAAATTAACTAAAATTTCTCTTATTTTAACAAAATTTTTAAAATTTTGATTATGTGAAATTTGAATTGAATATAAACTTCTATCTTTATTATTATCAATTAAAATATTATCACTTTTATTACAATAATTATTAGAACTTCTTTTACTATCATATTTACTTAAAACTCCAGTATTATTATTATTATTATTATTTTTTGAACTTTCAATATCATAAGAAATATCTTCATTTGTAATACTATTAATACTTTTTAATTTTTCAATATAATTATTAATTTTAGGACTTTTTTGACTTGAAGGTAAATTTAAAGAAAAATTATTATTTTCATTTTTAGAAGATAAATCATTATTATTAAAATTTTTTTTTCTCAATTTTCCTAATTCTAAATCTCTTTTTTGATTAATTAAAGCAGCCAAATCAGTCGCAAGACAACTTTCTCCTAATTGCAAAGCTAAACTTTTTAATTTTTCCTTTGGTTCTAAAATTAAAATATCTTGATTAAAATGTCTATTAATTGATGAACCTTCAATTAATTTATTACTAATTAATTTATTCTTTGTTGTTGTAGTTGATGATCCATCTCCGCTTTTTGAAAATTCTGCTCTGTGACTACTTCTTATTATACTAAATCTTTGATGTTGTTGTGATTTATCTAAAGGAAATTTTAATAAAGGAATTTTTGTTTTTAAACCTTTTGGTATATCTTTACTATTAAGAGAAATTTCTGATATATTTATATTAGAATTTCCATTATTTATTATATTATTAATGTTACTTAATGTTAATATTGAATTGTTATTATTATTATTTTGGATATTTTGATTATTTGATATTATATTATTATTTATATTATTATTATTGTTATTGTGATTATTATTATTATTTATTATATTGTTTATGTTATTGTTATTTGTTTGATTTTGATTTAAGTCACCACTTAATTTACTATTACTACTTGATTTTCTTTCTGTTCTTGATATTATATTTGATTTACTATTATTATTATTATTTGATGTACTTATTAAATTAACTTGAAATTGTTTATTATTTATATTATTAATATTTTTATTATGTAATAATGAATATTCATTTTGTAAATCTTCATTAATATTATTATTAATTATCCCATAATTATAACTTAAAGTATTAACATTACCAATATTACTTTTATTCTTAACATGAGTATAATTACCTGGTCTATCAGTTAACATAATATAATTTTCAAAAAGAAATTTTTTATCAATTGAATTATTTAAATGATTAACAATTCCACTTTTAATAATACTTTTTAAATTTTTTAATTTATGACTTGGTTCCATATTAACATTTAAATCATACATACTTCTATAAATTGAGAAAAGATAATTAAAAATTCCATAATTTTTTCCATTTTGTTTTAATTGAGGACAAGTAATATATAAACGATAAAATGATATTATATAATTAAAACATTCTAAATGTTCATTTAAATGAGAAATAAATGCATCAAACATAAAATTTGAATAATATGAATTTATTTTACTTAATTTTGCTAAGATTATTAAAATTAAATTCATGCAATTATCATAAGTTGAATTTTCATTTGTTTTTATTTTCATATATTCTGTGTAGAAGTTATGACAAAGAAAATTTTGTAATGTTGATATGAAAGTATTTATATTTTCTTTTGAAAACTTTATTATATCATTTATGTTATTTATCCAAATTGTTATTTCTCCTAATTTATTTTGAAATTGTGTATTTATTGATTTTATCTTTTGGATTTCAGAAATATATTTCTTTAGTTCCATTGTTGAAATTTTTAATTTTAATTATTTAGAATTTTATATTTTTTGATATTAAAATGAAAAAATTATAGTTTTTTAATTATATTTAAACTAAAATGATGTATTATAATTTTTGATTTAGATTTTATGATTTTTATAAAAATGTTTTTTTTTTGAAATTGGATTTATTTAAATTTTTATTTTAAATAATATAGTCTTTATTTTATAATAAAAAGATATTTTTTTATTAATTGATAAAAATAATAAAAAATATATGAAAAGACATAATATTTATCATTTAATAAATAACAAATAAAAATATAAAAAAAAATATTTTTAATATACAATAAATTCTTATAAAACATATATTTAATATAAAAAAAAAAATTAAATAAAATATAAATTTGCAATTTTCAAAATTTAAAATTTGAAAAAAAAAAGTTAAAATATTTGATAAAATAAAAGATTGTAAATAAAAAATTTATATTAATAAAATAAGTAAATTAATGTAAGCGCCCTTGGTCTAGCGGTAGAATACTTGCCTACCAAGCAAGTGACCCGGGTTCGACTCCCGGAGAGCGCAATTTTTTATATAATTTTTAAATGTTTTTTTTATATTATAAATAAGGTTTTTTTATTAAGTTTTTTATCTTTTTTTTTTAAATTTTTAAAAAATTATATATAACTTTAATTATAAAGTATTTTTATATTTAAAATTTTTTGATTTGTATTATATATATTATAAAATAAATCATTTTTTTTGATTGAGAAAGAAAATAAAATATAAAATAAAATAAATAATTTAATTAATAAATTTTCCTTTTATAATTAGTAGATATATTTCAATTTCTAATATAAATATTTTTCTTTTATAAAAAATATAAAAAAATTTATTGATAAAAAAAAATTTATTATTTCTTTAGTTTAATATATTTGTTTAAAATATAAATGAATAAAAAATAAATAAAATACTTTTTTAAAATATAAATCCACATTTTTTTAAATAAAATAAATCAATATTCATATACTAAATTCCAATAATGAGATTTTTCTTTATAAAAAAATCCCAAAATAAATATTTATTTATATATATTTAATTTAAATTAAAAATTCATTAAAATATTATAGATAATTTTTCTAATTAAAATTAAATATGGAAAAACAATTATCAAAACCACAATGGATAGAAGATTTTAAAAAAATGTCAAATTTATTTAAAACAGAAGAAAACAGTTTAATTCAAACTTTCCTTCAAGAAGATTATTCTTTATCAAAAATATATCAAACTCTTCTAAAAAATGATATAGAAAAAGAAAAAAATAATTTTACTACAATTGAAAAACAATTAAAATTTTATATTAATGAAGCATTTTCATATTTTTTAACTAATAATGCTAAAAAATCAAATAATTATGATTTTCAAAATAAAATTAAAAAAATAGAAGATTTACTTCAAAAAATAAGAAAAGATTTTAAAAATAAATTTGATGATTTATTACAAGAAGAAGATACTTTAGAAAAAGAATTAGAAACATATTCAAAAAATTTTGAAAATATGTTTAATAATAATTTAAAAGAAGAAAATAATCAAAAAATAAATATTAATAATTCAAATTCAAAAATTATCCAAAATCCAAATAAAAAAAATATAAATAATCCAAAATTTGAATTAATAAATCAATATATAAATAATATAATGAATAATGTAGGAATAATATATAATGATACTAATGAAATATCATTTAATGATGTAGAACAAACAATAAAAAAATTAAATTCAAATGATTTAGAACAAATAAAAGAAATAACTGAATATATATCTAAATTAATAGAAAAAAATTTAGGAGGAAATAATCTTTTTTGGCAACAAAAAGAACATGAAGAATTTTTAAAATTAAGAATTGCTTTTCATAATAAAATTAATAATTATGAATTTTTAACTTCATTATCAAATACAATTCCTTATATTCCTATAAATGAACATAAAAATCATATTAGATTATTTGAAAAATTTACTTATTTAAATGAAATAAAAAAAGATTTAGTTAAAAAATATAAAGAAATAAAAAATTTAATTGATGAAGAAAATAAAAAAAATATGCTTGATAAATTACAACAAGAAAGAGAAAACTTTAAAAAGAAAAATAATATAAATTCAGATATTCAAAATCAACAAAATAAAAAAAAATTAATTGAAGAATGGAAAGAAAAAAAAAGATTAGAAAATATATCAAATTTAAAAAAACAAGAAGAAGAAGAAAAATATATAAAAGAAAAAGAAAAAGAAATTTATTTACAAAATAAAGAAAAAAATCAAATTTTAATAGAAGAATATAAAAGAAAAAAATATGAAGAAGAACAAGAAAAAATAATGAAAGAAAAAATTTTAGAAATGAATAAAAATGAATTTAATCAAATTGATTTTGATAGAATAAAAGAAAGAGAAGAATTATTATTAGAAAAAAGAAAAAACGCAATTCGTGAAAAATCTGCAAAAATTTTAAGAAATCAAATAAATTATAGTAGATTTAAAATCAATTCAAAATTAAATAATATTCCTTCTAAATTAAATGAAATGACTCAAGGATTTAAAAATAAACAAAGAAATAAATTTAATCCTAAGACTGATAAAGGAAAAGATGCTTGTACTATGGCTAATAATGTTTTAGGACATACTTCTAAAGCAATGCCTCTTTGGAGAGTTGGACTTAATAATTAATATTTTTTTTATTTTTTATTTAATGTTTTATATTTTTTTTAATTTTTGTTTTATTTTTTTTAATTTGTAAAGTGAAAATTTTTTTTTATTTTTTTTGATTGTGATTTTAAAATAAATTTAATATGATAATTTGAAATTAAAGAAATAAATGGAAAAAATTATAGAATATTTAATAATATAAATCAATATTTTATCAAGAAAATCACTAATTCAATTAGAATGAAAATGTAAAATATTAAAATTTAACAATAAATAATCTAGATTATTATATAAATCATTCTAATGAAAAAGAATATAATGAAATTGAAAATAAAGAAAAAATAAAATTTTCAAATTTATTATTCAATCTCCATTTTGAATAAAAAAGAATGGAAATTTTTCTTTTTTTTTAAATTTAAAATGAATTATTTAATTTTATTTTTGTGAATAAAGGGATTATAGAATATTTAAAAATTAATGAATGTTTATAAATAACTTAAAATTTTATTTTTTTTTTGAAATAGTTTATTTTTAAGGATTAATATTAAGAAAAATAAATTTATTTTTTTTCTTTATTTAAATCCTCTAATTTAATATTAATAAGTTTTACAATTTCATTAATTTTATAATCTTGAGAATCACTTTCTTTTAAAACTAAAGGATAACAATCTTTCATTCCTTCAGTATTTAATTTGTTAATTAACCCATAAGTAATAATATCTTCCTTTTCTTCATCAATTTCTCCATTATTTTTTTTAGGAAAATCAGATTTATTTGTAATATATTTTATAACTCTTGAAATAATTCTAACTTTACTATTTAAACCTAACATTTTATATGCTAAAATTCTAACATCTTCATTATCTTTTATTTCTCCTGATAAAATAGTTAATAAAATATAATTTTTTTTCAGGAAAATTAAGAATAATTGTTCCTGCTTGATTTAAAGCATCAAATAATTCTCTATTTCCTTTACATTCAATATCAATATTTCTTATTTTTTTAATTTGAATATTTGATTCTTCGAAACTATCATTAACATTAAATAATCTTATTTTATCATTTTCATTTAATCCTATTTGAATGAAAACTTGTGTTAAAATATTTTGAACAAAATCTTCTGCATAATTTTCCATATATTTTGAACAATCCATTAAAACTATTATTTCATAGTTTTTTTTATCTTTTTTTCTTTTATATTCAACTTTAATTATCTTTTGTAATTGTTCTCTACATCTATTTTTTCTTTTTTCAATATATTCATTTAATTCATTTCCATCTAATTTCAAAATTTTTTCATTTTTTATCTCTTTTAAAACTGTACTTATTACATTTCCTCCATGAGTTTTATTACCTTCTGTTTCATTTTCTAATTTTTCAACATATTCAATATAATTATCATTTTTTTTATTTGGTTGTACAATACTTACAGTAAGAAGAAAGGTTATGTGTATGAACGGTATCCCAAAAATTGATTTTAGCCAAAATAATATAACATTCGGTGTATCGAAAAGCTCAGTATCACAAAAATCACTTCAAGAGGCAGAAGAAGGCCTTGGGGTTTTACGAAAATATTTAGCAGAAACAAATAGTAATATTATAGAATGCCAAAATAAAATTGCCGAAACATATCCGCTAAATCCACAAGTTCGTAAACTGCACGATGCCTTTGATATTCTAAAAAAACAGAAAGAACGTATTATAAAACAAATAAATCGAGCTAACAGAACAAAAACTTTTTCACCGCAATATATTAACAGTTTAATTGAAACAACATCTCGCAGACTAAAACAATTAAACGTTGGTTTATAATGAATAACATTAAAGATATAATTGCAAATTGGTTTATTTTTGGTAAACTCTAGTTATGACAGTATATATTGATGCAGGAACGACTTATTCCAAAGTAATATCAAAAGACAAAATCTTAGACGATAAATTTTGTCTGAAAAATTATGACGGAAAAAATTATTATATACTGCCCTCAAACATTATAAAGTCACAAAACCTCATTCCGACACGTGCTTGCGGACATATGGCATCTGCTGATGAAAACGAGATAATAGCTCTTGCAAACGGTGCTAAGAAATATGGCGTTGACGATAATGCAACGGTTTTAGATTTAGGAAGCAGAGATGCAAAATGGATTAATTTTAAATACGGGAAATTCCACGACATGGATTGGAATACTTCTTGTGCAAGCTCTACAGGTGCGACGGTTGAAATGCTTATGAAATTTTACGACGTAAGTATAAACGAGTTATTCTTTTTACCGGAAAAATATACCGTAACTTGCGGGATTTTCGGTATGGAAAAAATCATGGACTCAATTTCAAACGGAGTTAAACCCGCTGAAGCTATTTCAAAATTCGTACACGGCATTGCGTTTAATTCATGGAATTTTGCGAAAAGACCGAATAAAATTTATCTTTCCGGTGGCTTTTGCGAAAATAAGTGTTTTGTAGATTCATTATCAGAATATACTCAGGTTATTCCTTTAGGCAGATTCGTACTGTGCGAAGGTTTAATGTAATTATTTTTGAGGACAGAGTACGCTAATTACAGCGTGATTTAAATCCAAATATCTTTTTGCTGCCGAAACTAAATCATCTGCAGTTATTTCTTCACATATAGGCAAGTAATTTTCTGCTAAAGATAAATCGTCACAAACTGTCATATAGTAACCTATTGTTTCACCAATATCAGAAACCGTTTCTACCTCACAGGCAAAACGAGATTTAAGTTTTTTCCGGGCTTTATTCATTTCCTGAACTGTGATACCCTCTTGGAGTCTTTCAATCTCTTCTTTTACAAGTGTGATAGCTTTTTCTTTATATTCAGGATTGAAATTTGCTTGTACAAAGAAATTGCAGCCATCCCTAAATGAATAATTTTCTGCATCTATCATATTGAAAATTTGTTCGTCTTGATTTTCTATAAGATTTCTATATAATCTTGAACTTGTTCCTTCTCCCAAAATAATTGAAAGCATTTCAAGCTTAATAACGCTTTTTAAATCTTTAGCTTTT
>JAJJLH010002135.1:0-42929 GCA_023806865.1 Isotricha sp. YL-2021a | reverse complement strand
ATCATTTAAATTTTTGTATCATTCACAATAATAAATTATATATCTATTTTTCTATTATTTTTATTATTATTTAAATATATCAAAATTTTATATAATAAATTATATATACATAATTGCAAAAAAAAAAACAAAAATTATCCAAAAACAAAAAAAAATGTCTTCTAAAAACAATTACAAAAAACCTCCTTTACAAAGAAAAAAAAATCAAAAAAGAAATATTTCAAATAAAAAAGAAAAAACCAAACTCGAATCCCAAAAAAAAAAAGAAATTTCTAAAGAAAAAGAATTAGAAAAAGAAATAGAAAAAAAAGAAAAAGAATTAGAAAAAGAAATATTAGAAGATGAATATGAAGGATTATTAGTAAAAAACATAGAAATAGAAATAGATAAAAAATCAGATTTCATAAATAAAAATAAAAAAAAAAGTGGTGATACAAAAGATTTTAGAACAAAATGGAAAACTGAAATATGTCATTATTGGGAAATGAATAATTATTGTAAATATGGAGAAAATTGTGCCTTTGCTCATGGAGAAAATGAATTAAAAAATAGAAAAATGAGTTTTAATTATAAAACAAAACCTTGTAAACAATTTTTTGAAAATGGTTTTTGTAATTATGGAAGTAGATGTCAATTTAGTCATAAAAGAGAATATTTTAATTCAAGTAATGTAAGTTATTTAAAATGTCTTAATGAGTTTAAAAATTTTGAAAAAATTGATGAAAAAATGTTAAAAAGACCAAGATTATTAACTTTTGAAATTATTGTTCATTCTAATGATGAAGAAACTAAAGAAAATCGAATTAAATTATATGAAGATTTTATTTCTATTAAAAATGAAATGAAATTTTCTGATGATACGACTACTTGTGAAAGTTTATGTGGTGAAAAAAATAATAATAAGAGAAATAGATTTATGAGTTTTTAAAAAATTTTTTTTTTAATTTGGTTTTTTATAGATTTTTTAAGTTGAGTTATTACGTGTAAATATAATTATGTGTTTTGTTTTGTTTTATAGATTATATAAAGATTTTAAAATTTTAATTAATTTTTTTTAATTTTTTTGATTTTTTTTTTTTTTGTTTTTTTTATTAGGTTTTTTTATTTTTATTTTTTCTTCCTTTTCTTCTTTTTCTTCTTTTTGTTTTAATGATTCTTTTATTATATTTTTTTTAATATTTATTTCATTTTGTAATTTATCTAATTCTTCTTTATAATTCATTTGATTAAACTTTCTTTTTTTATTTAGATACAATATTTCTGAATTTAAAGTATTCTTTTCTTCTTCCATTAAATTTAATACATTTTTTAAATTTTTAATAAAATATTCCCAATATTTTACTCCAATTGTATTCATTAATTCTAAATTTAAAGATTCATTTTGAAAATTTTCAATTTGAGAATTTAACTTTTTAAAAACATTATTCCATTCATCATCATTTTTTTTATCTTTAGGAATATCAAAAATAAAATTAAAAAAATTTATTTTATCAATTTTCTTAATATTAAAATCTTTAAAATCACTATTAAATTTTTTATTTATTTCCTCATCAATATCTTTCCTATTAACATTTTTAATTTCATTATCAATTAATTTTTCAATTTCTTTCTCATTATCATCATTTAAATAATTATCAATATAAGGTAATGCATCAATTAAAATTTGATTTTCATTTTTCATATTTTAATTTATAAAAAAATAAATAAATTCATAAATATATACGAACAATATTATTACAAAAACTTCTACAAATAGGACAATTTTTATTAATTAAAGCCTTTGCACAATTAAAACAACAACAAACATGTCCACAAGGTTCAAAGACAGCATTTTTTTCATTATTAAAACATATTATACATAATTTATCATTTTGACTATTTTTTAAATAATTATTATTATCTAAATTTTTCATTTCTATTTTATTATTATTATTTTCATTATTATTTTCTTCAATTAAATTATCAATTTGTGCATTTTTTTTATTTGTTTCATTAATTAATTTTAACCATTGATAATTATAATATCCAGTAAAAATATCATAAATATAAGGTAAAGAAAAAATAAATAATAAAATATGATCACTTGTTCTTTTCTCATCACCATATGTCGTATCAACTGTAGTTAAATCATTTATTAATTGAAATAAAAAAAATCCTCCTCCTAATGAAATTGTTAAAATACAATGAATTAAAAGAAATATTGAATTTATTATAATTGTTCCATATAATCCACAAAGCGCTAAAGTTAAAGTTAATGAATTTACATATATGTAAATTATTGATTTACGATATATGAAAAAAAACATTCCAAATATTGATGCAAAAACTTGACCAAATGTTAAGTATATTAAATTATTTCTTTTTTTTATTATTTCTGTTGGTTGAATTATGAATGAATAATAATACTTTTCATCAATTTTTTCTTTGAATAATATGTTTATATCATTATTTTCCATTTTAATAAATTTTTATAAAATTTTATGTTTTGTTTTTTTTAATATTAAAAAAAAAAATTATTTAATATTTTTATTTCTTATTTCTTCATATAAATTTGAATTTATGATTCCATATTCAGTAAATTGTTCTAAAATAATTTGATAATTAATTCCATTATTTTTACATATTTTTTTAATTTCATTAACAGATTTTAAAACTAAATCTTTTTCTCCCTGTTTATAAATATTACCAAGAAATCTATAAATTTCATTCCAAGGAATATGAATATTTTCTTTAATTGATTCAACATTCTTTAAAAGAGTTTGAATAAAAAGATTATAAGCTTTCAAATGAAAATTATTATCATCAGTTAAATTAAAATTCCTAATAAATATTTTTAACATTCCAATATCTTCAGTTAAATGATTTAAAATAAATTCAGCTAATAATTTAATTTTTTCATTTGAATCATTAATTGAAATCTTAATTAAATTATAAATAAATTCACTCAACCAATCATAAAAAAAATTTCCAAAAAATCTTCTTTGAAGTATTATTTCACATAAAAAAATTAATATTTCTTCTTTAATATTTTCATCTTCACTTTTAATAATATAAAATATTAAATGTGATATTGTATCAAATAAAGTTTCAAATATTTGTTTTTCATATTTTAAAAGGCGCCTTAAATCAATTATTGATTTAGGAATATTATTATAATCTTTTGATTTTATTGATTTATAAATAAATTGACAAATTGGGATAAAATCAATTTTATTATTAAAAGGTTCTAATTTATCATTTGATTGTTTTAAATATTCTAAAATTGAAATATCTATTTCTGTCATAATTTTTTTTTTAAATTATTCTATTTTAAATTAAAAAAAATGATTTATTAAATATTAAATATAAAAAAAAAATTAAATTTATTAATATTATTTTTTTAAAAATCATTTTCATATAAATCAATTGAAAGTAATTCATTATGAAGAGTGTCTAAAGCTTTTCCAAATTCAATTTCATTATCTAATTTAATTAAACCTATTTTTTCAGCTTCTTTTTTATTATTTGAAAAATCTCCATTTTTTAAAGTATCATTATTTGAATAAAATTCATTATAAAATTTATCTTGAGTTAAAATCATATTTTCTTTTTTAGAATTACTTTTATTAATAATTTTACTCGAATTAGAAGACTTATTTTTATTTTGTTTAATAGTTTTATTATTATTAAAATTCCTCAATACAATAGTACTATAACTATTATTACTAATTTCATGTTTAGTATAATCATAATTTAAATTAAAATTTTTTGGTTTATTATTCCATAATTTTCCACTTCCAGGTTTTTTATCTTGTAAATTTTTTTTTAAAATAATTGTTTGTCTTTTTTCTTCTAATCTTCTTAAATATTGATTATAAGATTCTGGATCTTCAACAATTTGATTTGCATTATCTTTATAATTATCTTTATATAATAAATCAGGAGGATTCTATTTTTTAAAAATTAAAAAAAAATTAAAAAAAATATTTTTTTACTATTTTTGGTTTAAAATGACATTCTTCTGTATTTTTATTATTTATTTCTTCTTTAAATCCTTCTAAATGTAAATCTCTTTGTTGTAACCAATTTTTTTGTCTATTTAATAAATCAATTATTTGATTATCATTTTCATTATCATATAATTTAGATTTACTTTTTGGTTTATATTTTGATATTAATTTAGGGGAAAAAGTACATTCATTTTCTTCTGTTTTTGTTCTTTTTTCTAATTCTTGTTTTCTATAAGTTTCTTCTTTTAATTTTTGAACTTTTCCTTGATTATATAAAAGATTCCATCTTTCATTTTGATTTCTTGATGATGATGTTGATTGTTTTGTAAATGTTCTATTTCTTTCGTTAAATTTTTCTATAAATTCACTTCGACTTTTTTCTAAAGGAATTAATAAATTTTTTTCTGGTGAAATATAATTTCTCATTTTTTTATTTGTTTATTTTATTTTTATTTAAATTTTTTATAATATTATTTAGAGAGAATGTGGAATAATTATAATTCTAATTATATTACAAATGATAATAATAAAAAATCAACAATTAATGATTTAGAAAATATTATATTTGAATACCATGTTTTTAAAAATTCTTATAATGTTAATGTTGTATATTTTGATAAAAAAAGAAATAATTCTGATATATTACATATTAATTTTTTAGAAATAAAAAATAATATTAAAGGTGCATTTTTTAGAGCTTTTGATATTAATAGTTATAAAGATATATTATTATTAATTGAATCTTATAAAAATATTCCTCCATTTATTTTAATTTATATTGGGAATAACCAAGAAGAAATTTTATCATTTAGTCATGAAAAAGAATATTTTTATGATATTTTAATATTCAAAACTAATAAAGAACAAAAATCAAATAAAAATCTTTTTGATAAATATTCAAAAATAAGAATAATAGAAGAAAATAATTTTGATATAATATTGGATTATCTTGGAAAAAAAGATTATATTACGAATCAAGATAAAAAAATTATATCAAATTTAAAACCTGAAAATTTAATAACATTAAATCAATATTATGAATATTATAATCTCTTTCATAAATTATTATCAAATTATTATGATAATGAAAATAAAATTCCAAAATTATCAACAACAGAAAAAAATGATTTTTTAGATGAAATATATAATTTAACTAATTTAACAAAGGAAGAAAAAGACGAAATAAAAAAAGAAATAAATTCATTAAACAACAATGACAATTTCATAATAAAAATAATAGAATTATACACAAAACAAACAAAACTTTCATATTCAATAAATAAATTATTACTTTCATTAAATCCAAAAGTTTATTTAAAAATAAAATCATATATAGGAAAATTTATGTATTCTCTTTATAAATATGCAAAAGATAATCCATCAAAAAAATCAAATGATAAAAAATTAAAAAGAGCTTTGGGAATGAAAAAATCAGATTTATATTTATATAAAGCATGTGAAGGAGATATTATTATTTTACCAGGTTTTACTTCAACAAGTAAAAATTTATTTATTGATAGACTTAGAACTTATATTGGAAATTATATTTATAAAAATAAAAGTAATATTTTAGAATATGTTGAAATGATTATTGATTTTAAGAATAATTCTATAAATAATGAAATTATTTGTGTTAATATTTCTTCTATTTCTAGTGTATCTTATGAAGAAGAAATTCTTTTTCCGCCTTTTTCTTTTTTTAAAATTAATAAAGTTGTTTTTAGAAAAGGAATTATTAATGAACCTCATTTAATTTATGTTGAGGTCATTAATAAAAAATATAATATTGAATCTAGAATTAAAGAAGGGAAAAAGGCATATTATGATAATGAGTTAAATTGTATTAAGACCAATTAATTTAAAGATTTTTTTATTTATTTTTTATATATTTTGAAAAAAAAAATATAGTTCATTTCAAACAAAGAAAAATTTTTTTTGGTTTTTCATAGCATTTATTCTTTAAAATAAATAAGATAAATTTAAATAATTAAAAAATTAAAATATTCAATAATTATATTAATTTATATTAAAATTTATATATTTGTTAAAAAATTTTCTTTAATTCTTTAAAAAAAATAAATACATTTTTGAATAATAATATAAAATCAATATATAAAAATTTAGTCAAAATCTATATTTTTATTAATAATTTGATTATAAGCATTTGTTAATCTATCTTTAAATTCATTATTACATTCTTTTTCATCACAATCGCAATCATCAATAACATCCCAATCATTACTAATATCATCTTTATTTTTATCAATTTTAACTTGATATTTACATAAGGGACAATGATCCTTTTTTTTTAACCAAATTTTAATACAATCATTACAAAAAAAATGACAACAATTTAACATTGTATCAACTTTTAATACATTACAAATTGGACAAATACTATCTTGAGAATTACTTCTTTTTTCAACAAATTTTTTTTTTTCAAAAAAAATATGAGTTGAATTAATTAAACTTTCATAAAAATTATAAAATTCATCTAAATCTATATAAACTGTTTTATTAAATATAAAAGTATTAATTTTATATGATGCAATATTGACTTCTATTATATTTTTTGAATTGGATTTTTCAAAAAATGAATCTTTTAATTCAAATTTTAATTTTGTACCAGTAAAATTTTTAAATACATCTGTTTTTGTTATTTTATTTGTATTTTCTATATCTTTTAATACTTCTTCTCTTGTTTTATTACTTTTTTCCCAAATATTTCCCATAATTTTAATTATTAAATTTCATTTGTCTAAATTATTTTAAAAAATATTATGAAGAATAAATGTATAATTATGCAATTTAAAAATAATCTTTATTTTAATTCAAATTCTGATTTAAATAATTCAAATTTAAATTTTAGTTATGAAAAGTTTTCATTACCAAAATTACCAATCCCAAGAATATTAATTTCACCAAAAAAAAAAAATTTTTCTTCTTCAAATTCTATAATAAATTCTTTTCATGAAGATAACTTAAATAATAAAGAAAGTAAAATTAAAGATTATAAATTTAAATCAAATAATAATATTTTATTAAAAGGTATTCGAAATAACAAATTAAAAAGAATTAAATCTGATTTATTAATTTATAAAATTCCGAAAACTTCAATTTTTCATAAAAATTTAATGGCTGAAAATCAAAAAATATGTTCTAATAGATTTAATAAAGAACTTTTTATGGCAAAATTAAAAAATAAAATGGAAAAAGAAGATATAGAAAATAAAATTCAAGAAAAGGAGAAAAATAAAGAATTTAATATATATGAGCAAATAAAACAAATACAAGAAGATATAAAATATAAAAAAGAATATAAAAAAAAAGGAATGGAAGAAAATATAAAGAATATATTAAAATCAGAATTACATATTGCAAAAGAAAAATTAAAAATAAAAGAGGAAAAAAATAATAAATTAAGAATTCCTTTAATTAAACAAAAATTATCAAAATATAAATATATTTCATATCAAAATCCAATATTAGAAATAAATGAATATGGGACTTTACCAACTTATATTAAAGATGGAAAATTAATGTATCAATTATTTTATGATAGTTCAGAAAATTGTAATAATAAAAAATATAAAGTTCATTTTTAAAAAAATAAGATTATCAAATAAAAAAAATTATAAATTATAAAATATATTATAACAATAATATCCTTATATTTTTTTAATCTTTTATTTTAGGTTTTTTTGTAATAGAAAAATCTAATTTAATTTCTTTTTGTTCAATTTTTAAAGAAATATATTCCGAAATTATTGTAATTAAAAACACAAAAGTTAAATTTACAACCCACCATAAAAATTTAGAAGGAAAACCACAATTAATAGTACATAAAACTAAATGAATAAAAAAATCCGTTAAAACATAATCTAAAATTTTTTTTGCTTTATCAACAATAAAAACAAATCCAGCAATCATAAAAAAATTAGTAAAAAATAAACTACATAAATAACAATATCCATATTTAGATGATAAATCAATTGCTTCATCAGAAAAAATTTGATTAATATGTAATTTAGTTCTAAAAAATGAATTAAATAATATAGTAAAGAAAATATTTATAATATAATGAGTTGAAAATAATAAAATAATATTTGATATAATAAATTTTGGATTAAAATCACTTTGTTGAAATTTAAATCTAGGCATTTAAAAAAAATTAAAAAAATATAAATTCTATATAAAATAAAATAAATAAATTAAAAAAAAGCTTATTTGATTAAATAAAATATTATGATTTCATACTTCCAAAAACAATAACACAAGAATATCCATAAATCATATGTTGTTTAATTGAAATACCAATTTCTTGAAATCTCTCATTTAAAATATTATTTCTATTATTTTTTTCATGACCATATTTATCAATAAGCATATTAATAACAATTAAAAGGGGATTATTTATTCCAAAATAAATATTTTCTCCGAAATAATCAAAATTTTTATCAAATTGAAAAATTCTATCTTTAACATTACTTTTATCTGTTCCAATATGTCCTGTCGTCCCATTTAAACTTATATCATCATTATGTTTTTTTGCAGCATTAATTAAAGAAATATTTCTTGAAAGTTCAGGTAAAGAAGAATATTCATTCATTATTTGAATAATATCTTCATTTTTATCTAAAAAATATAAATAATCCTTTGAAAATTTTAATGGCTCAATTCTTGCCATATTTATATATCTAAATATTTTTTCTTCATCATTTTCATTATTATCACTATATAATCCTTTTAATTTATAATGACATAATTTTGATATTTCATCATAATTCATAATTTTACCTCCATTTATTTTTAAATTAATTGAACCTTTTAATTGATAATTTGAAACATTATTTAAATCTAAATTACAAGATAATAAAATACTTCCTGGAGACTCAGTTTTAAATATAAATTTATTTGAATTTATTTCATGTTTTATTTTACTTGATGATATACGACAAAATAAACATCCTAAATTATATCTTTTATATATGTAATTTGAATATCCATTATAATTTGTTAATTCATCATTTAAAAATGACCATGTTTTTTCTTCACTATTTTCTATTATTATTTTAATTTTTTCATTTTCATTTACAAAAATTGGAAGTTCTGTTTCTCCAATTGATGCTTCGAAATTTATTTTGTATAAATTTGAATCTTTATTATTATTCATTATATTAACTGATAATTTACTAGTTTTTAAATTAATATTTTCTGATTTTGACATTTTTTTTTTGTCATCTCTAATATTTGCTTTTATTATTTTTTGATTATTTAAATTGTCTTCATTTCCGTTTTGTTTTTTTTTTGATTGGTTTATATAATTATTTGGGACTACTTCTTCATTATCATTTTTATTTTGTGAATTACATACTCCCATTATTTTTTAATTAAATTTGAATATTTTATTGGTTTTTTTTAAATAGAATATAATGAAAAAATTATATCTTATTATTAAATAATATATTTTTTAATTTAAATAATATTTAATTATATTTTTAGATAAAAAAAAATGATTTATGAACAAAATTATTTAATCTTTTTTAATACAAAAATTATCAAATATAATTTATTTTTTATATATAAAATAAAAAATGAAAAAGGTTTAATTATTAAATAGAATAAAAAATAATTATTTCTTTTTAAATATTTTTTAATAATAATTTATAATTTTAAAATATATTTTTATAAAATTAATTAAAAAACTCATAATTTCTACAATTTACCAATAATTTTGAGTAAATTGAGTTAAATTTTATCACAAAGAAAAAAAATTAACTATCCTCCACAAAATATGAATGAAATAATTAAAAAATCTTATTATTTTTTCAAAATAAAAACAATGCAATCCAAAAAAAATAAAAAAAACTAATTTCCCTTTTTCCATAAGAAAATTCAAAAAAATGAAAAAAAAAAAATAATAAAATAATACAAAAGGTAAAAGATTTGTCTTCTTTACCAAAATAATAATTTATAAATGGGGGATAAACAAAAAGAAAAAATTTTTTTAATAAAAAAGATAATAAATCAAAAAAAATGGACAAAAGAAGAAGATTTAGATTTAATAAACTTAGTTCAAAATTACAAAGGGAAAAAATGGAAAGAAGTAGCATCATATTTTCATAATAAAACACCACTTCAATGTTTTAGTCGATATAAAAGAATAAAGCCAGGAATAAATAAAGGAACTTGGAAAAAAGATGAAGATAATTTAATAATAAGTTTAATTGAAAAATATGGTAAATCTTGGTCAAAAATTAGTAAAATTATTCAAACTAGAAATGGAAAACAAATAAGAGATAGATATACAAATGTTTTAGCACCTAATATTAATAAAAATAAATTTTCAGTTGAAGAAGATAATCTTCTTATTCAATTGTATCAAAAATTTGGTCCTAAATGGTCAAAAATTCATACTTATTTTAAGAATAGAACTACTGATATGATTAAAAATAGATTTCATTCTTCTCTTAAAAAAAAATATGATGATTATATTAATAATGATATTAAATTTAATAAAGATTTTAGAAATTATCCTCTTCCTTCAACTGAAAATAGTACTTTAACTAATAATAATTTTAAAGAAAATTCGACAATTTCTAAATTGTCGTATCAAAATAATTTTGTTAATAAAAATGAAAAAGATGATAGAAAAAATTTAGATCTTCAAAGTAATTTTTTATGTAATAATAATAATGAATATTTTGATATTTCTTTTGATGATGAAAGAGAATATTAAATAATATATATAATTAAAGCTATTATCATCATAATAGCACTTTAAATTTTAAATTTATTATAATAAATATTATTCATATTGTATGTATTTTTTGCTCGCTATTTACATTAATAGTAAAATTATAAATAAAAATTATTTGTTTCTTTACTATGACATTTTGACAGGAAAAGTACAATATGGATAAATGCTTTATTTTTTATTTTTATTAAACTAAATGATTTTAATTTGTATTTGGTATTAGTGTAATTTTTATTGATAATATATAGAATTTATAAAATTTAAATTTATATATATTAATATAAAAATTTTTCATTTCAAATTTTTTTTATAGAAATATTAGACTTTATTATCTTTTAATAAAGGCGTTTAATATGATAATTTCCTAAATGATTTATTTTAATATATTTGAGTCAATTTGTTTTTGTTTAAATATTTAAATTTCTTTTTCAATCAATTTTTCCGTTTGAAAATATTATTATAAAATTAATTTATTATTTTTTTCAATGAATTTTTTTTTAATTATATAATTTTTTAAAATTGAAAAAAATAATTAATCAAAAAATTAAATGGAAAAAAAAATAAATAAAAAAAAAAATAAATAATAATAATAATAAAAAAATAAACATCCCCTCAAAAAAAAAAAAAAATAAATTCCCTTCCAAAAAAATAAAATAAAAAAAAAAAAAATGTCAGATGACTCAGAAAAAAAAAGAGCATTAATCCAAGCAGAAATCTTAGATAAAAAATACGACATAACAGAATTTGAAGAATTTTTAAAAAAAGAAACAGGATTAGAAGAAATAAATATGTCAACATGGACATTAGAAAATATAGAAAAATACGTAAAAGCATTTCAAGAATCTCAATCAAATTCAATAATGACAACAAAAACAGAATATATAAATATTGATTATACAAAAAAAAAAACAGTACATTTTCAACAAAATGAAAAAGAAAAAGAGAAAAAAGAATCATCCTCCGATACAATTATGACAAAAATTCTTCCAAGAAATAAATTAACCGAAATTCAAAATTTAACAATTGAAATAACAAAATATTCAAAAATAAATACAGGATTATTTTTTAGTGAATATAAATTAACAATAGAAACAAAAGAATTAGGTTCAAAAGTTGAAAGAACTTTCTCAGATTTTTCTTGGTTAAAAAAAACTTTAGAAACTTTTTATCCAACTGCTTATGTTCCGCCAATTCCAAAAATACCATTTTTTCATAAGACAACTGAAGAATATTTAAATAGAAAATTAAGATATTTTAATAAATTTTTAATTTGTTTATCACAAAATGTTTTAATAAGAACTACTCCAGTTTTTTCTGATTTTTTAACTGCAAATGATGATGAATTAAATAATGTTAAAGAGACTTATTCTAATGAAGAACCACCTATTACTATTAAGAAATATATGACTTTAAATGGTATTGTTAATATTGAAACTGGGAAAGATAAAGATGATCATTGTGAAAAAATTAAAAATTCTCTTATTAAGAAAAATGAAGCTTTTTATTATTTAAATAAAGCACTTAAAGAATTAGTTATTCAATTTGAAGAATTAACTGAAAAAATGAGTGAAGTTAGTAAATCTTTTTTTAAATTGGCTAATTCGTTTAATGATAATATTGGAATTAAAAATATTTTAAATAATTATAAAGTTATTACTCAAACTTGGAGTGATGGATATAAGAAACAAAAAGAAATTTTTCAAATTGAATTTAAAGAATTTTTTAAATTTATTTATTCTTATACTTCAGATTATATGAGATTTTATAATGAGTATGATAATTCAAAATATGATTTTATGACACAATATTTAAGCTATGATGATATAAATAATATTAAAAAAATTGAACAGAAAGAATTAAATAAATTAAGGAAGAGATATGGATTTTGTTTAAATAGATTAATTTCTGAATATGATATATTAATTAATGTTATTATTGCTGGAGAATTTAGAAATCATTTAGAGAAATTAAATGAAAAAAAAGAAATTTTATTCCAAGATTTTCAAAATTGTATTCATTTATTTGATGAAAATATAGGAAGTTTAGAATTATCAATGGAAGGTCAATAAATATATATTTATTTAATTTAATTTAACCATTATTAATTCAATAAAATAATCAAAGTGTAAAAAAATAATATTTTAATCAAAAAAATAAAAAAAAATCAAAAATTTATTTCCCACAACAAGTAGAAGTCGAATAATCATCTTTCATTAAATTTGAATTATTAATAACAATAGAATCATCATCATCATTATCATCATCTAATTTTGGTTTTAAAGTAATATATTCTTTAAATAAAATTTTTGCAGCCTCAATAAAAATTTCTCTAGTATTAAATCCAGATTTTGCTGAAGTTTCCATAAAAAAATCAAAATCATAATCTTGTTTAAATTTTTCTGCTTCTTCTTTACTAATTTCCCTTTCTTCTTCTAAATCAACTTTATTCCCAATTAAAAAAATTTTAATATCAGGATTTGAATTTTCTTTCATATCTTTAATCCAATTTTCAACATCATCAAAACTTTTTTTACTAAAAAAATATCAAAAATTAAATAAAAATAAAAAAATAAAAAAAGTTTTTTTTACTCATTTATAGCATAAACAATTAAAGCTAAAGAACTATTTCTATAAAAATTTGATACTAATGATCTATACATTTCTTGACCACAAGTATCCCAAATTTGTAATCTTATAATTTTATTGTCTATTTTACAAAGAAAACCAAAAAATTCAAATCCAACTGTTGCTAAATAATTATTTTGAAATTGATTTTTTGTTGCCTTTATTGATAAACAAGATTTACCAACTCCTAATTTCATTATATTTTTTTTATTATATTTTTTTATTTTTTTTACCTGGATTTCCTATTATTATTATTTTAAATGACATATCGAATGTTGGGAAATCTTCTGGGAGAATTTCAATGTTATTAAAGTTTATTGAATCCATTTTTTTTTAATTTTTTTTAAGGTAATAATTAAATTTAATTTATATTAAGTTAATATGGTTTATATTTCTTTTTTTTATTTTTTCTTTTTTATTATTGCTCTTCTTATATTGTAAAATTGCTTGATTGGTAATTTTACTGATTGAATTATTTTTGGTTTAGATTTAAAAGATATTTGTTCTTTAGAAGTAGAAATTTCTTCATTTTCAATTTCATTTTCATTTTTATTTCCTTGATTTAAATCAATAATAACATCTTTATTAAAATTATTATTATTATCATTTTGATTATCATTATTACTATTATTACTACTATTATCAATAAAAGATTCTGATTTTTCTATTAAATCATCTTGATCAGGTAAATTAAAAGCTTGAATCATATCAAATTGAAAATCCTGAGGTGAAAAAATAATATTTTCATTATTATTAATTGCATTTTTAATATTTTGCATTTTATATTTTGAATTATCTGCTTTATTAAGTTCATTTTTTAAATTATTTTTATCTACTAATTTCCTTTGTTTATTAATTAATATTATACAATATCTTGGAGCAATATTTACATAATTAAGATTATTTATATTAATTTGATGTTCTATTCCTTTTACATCAACGATTTTATAATTTAATCTTGGGAAATATTTTTCATTTAAAATTGGATCATTATTAAATTTTTGAATATCTAAATTAATATCATTTATATTTTTATAAAAAACATACATTGGTTGATTATTATTATCATTTAATAAAATAATATCTGAATTATCATTTTTTTGATTTGCAATTTGTCTTTTTATTAATAAATCTTTCATGAAATTTACTTCTGGTTGATTTGGAAGATTTGTTATATTATTTTTATCTTGATTAATTATGATATTTTTTACTTTAATTGGTATTTTATTATTATTATTAAATTCAGTAAAATTATATGATTCATCAATAAATTCATTATGTTGATTTTTTAAATCTTGTATATTTATATAATGTAATTTATTATTTTCTGAATTAATTATTGGAATATATTCATTATTATTTAAATTATAATTATTTATATTTTTTTTAGATAAATAAATTTTTTCTCCATTTGAATTTGGTATTTCATATCTATCAATTAAATTCGGATCATTTTTTATTAAAGAAATATATTCTTTTCTTATTAAATTATTATTTCCATTTTCATCAATCACATTTATTAATGTTTTATCATAATCAATATTATTTTTAATATCATCAATATAATCTTGTGTTTGTTTTTCTAAATTATAATTATTATCATTTAATTGTAAAACTTTTACATAATTTTTATTAGTTTTAAAATTATTTTTTTTATAATCTTCTAAATTAATTTCATCATTATTATCATTAATACAATTTTCTATATCATTTTTTTTAATAAATCTTTTTCTTTTATTATCTTCAATTTCAGGTTCTTCAATATCAATTTCAACAAAAGAAGGATATTCATTAATTTTTTTTGCATCAGCCTTAGTAATTTTAACATATTTATTAATAGATTCATTCTCAGAATCAATAGAAATAACATTAAATTCATTTTTATTTGTTTTATCATCATTAATTGAATCAATTATTTTTTTTGGAATTAAATTTTCTCCAATTTTAACTAAAATTAAAGGATTTTCTAACATATTTTTTATATTTTCATTTGCTGGATTATTATTTAAATCATTTGGTTGATTTGGTAAAATTTCATTTTCTATTTTTGAAATGTTTATATTTAATAAATCAATTTCTTCTTCATTTCCTTCATATCCTTTTATAATTTGATTATTTTTTGAATTTGGATTTTTTAATAGTTCTTTTATATATTTTTTTTGAATAATTATTTTATTATTTTTTGTTGGTTCTTCTATTAAAATATATTGATTTTCGTCTGATAAAGGAATTGATTTTAATTCTAATTTTGATACTTTTATATTTTTTTTTGTTAAATATTCTGGAGTTATGTAATTGTCATTGGTATCAGGATTGTTTATTATTGATTTATATAATGATGAATTTATTAGTTTGTTTTGTTTTATTTCTATTAATGTATTGGAATTTGGATTGTCTATTTCTTGTAATAAATTATTTTTTTTTTCTGTAAGTAATTTCTCATTATCTAATTTTTCTTTTTCTTCTTTCTCTTTAATTTCTTTTTCTAATTGTTCTTTTTCTAATTTTTCTTTTTCTTCTTTCTCTTTAATTTCTTTTTCTAATTGTTCTTTTTCTAATTTTTCTTTTTCTTCTTTCTCTTTTATTTCTTTTTCCACTTGTTCTTTTTCTAATTTTTCTTTTTCTTCTTTCTCTTTTATTTCTTTTTCTAATTTTTCTTTTTCTTCTTTCTCTTTTTCTTCTTTTTCTTCACTTTGAATAGGTAATTCTGTAATTTCTTTTTGTTCAACAATATTAATATTTAATGGTATAATTTCATTATTTTTTTTATCAGGATATTTACTATCAATTTCACATTTTCCTTTAATATTATTTTCATTATCAAAAATTGTTTTTAAATCCAATTTTTTAACTAAAAAAATATTATCATTATTATTTTTGATTTGAATATATTCATTTTCAGTTTTAACATTATTAATATTATTTTTAGGAATTAAAATATTTTTATTATCAATATCAATAATATCATAATTATTAATATTTTTATTTGGATAATTTTCAATTAATTTAATATAATTTTTACTAATAAAAACATCATTTCCATTTTTATCTTTTATTAAAATAAATAAATTATTATCATTATCTATATTATCATTAATTTCTTTTTTCTTATCAACAATTTTTTTATTTAAATCATCCATTAAATTTGAAGCTTCATTAAAAAAAATTTCAATATCATCAATAATATTTTTTTTCATTTTTTCAGAAACATCAAAGCCAATACTAATATTTCTAATAGTATTATTTTTATTATTTTTAACTTTTTCAATTGCGTTTAATCTATTTGCTTTTCTTGATAATTTTTTTATTTTTTTTTTCCTTATTTCATCATTTCCTTTAAATTGTTTTATTTGTAAAAAATCAGATAATTCATATTTATCAAAACCAGCAAGATTTAAAATTTTTTTAATTGAATAATCACAAATAATTATATCATTATTAATATTATATATTAAATAATTATCAATTAATCTTTTCATTTTTGGATTAATTTTTTTTTTCTTATTTATATATTCATATGAAATTGTAGTAATAATAATTTCCATATAACTTAAACTTTGAATAAAATCATCTCCAGCTAATTTCATTATTTTTCTTAAAGAATTATTTGGTAATTGAATTTGATATTTAAATTTTTCTTCATCTTCTAAATTTGAATATTCTGGTTTAATTACATAAAAATATTTTGTTATTTCTAATAATTTTTTATATTCATCTGGGGCATTATAATTTGTTATTGATTCTGTTTTTGTTTCATAATTTACTTTTTGAGATATTGTTAAAAATTTTATGTAATTTACTATTAATTCAAATGGAGTGTTCATTTGATTTAAAATTTTTTTATATGATGAAAATTTTAAATTAATAGAAAAATCAATTTCTGAATTTGAAACTTTTAAATTATCATGTTTTTCTAAAAATGAAATAAATTTATTTGTCTCATCATTTGATATCATTTTATATTCACTATAACGATTTTCAACTTCAGTTATTTGTTCTTCACCTGACATTTAACTAATAAATTAATATTAATATTATTTTTTAAATATATAACTAAAACTAAATATATTTTAAATATAATATGTTTAAGATGATAAATAAAAGATAATTCATTATATATCTTTTTTTTAAAATTATTTATTATAATTATTAGTATTATTTTTAGTATAAAGAATAAATTCAATTTTATATCAATGAGTATAATAATATATTTTTTATTTTCTATATAAATTAATATTAATTATTGATTTTTTTATATTATAAAATAAATTACAGTTTTAGATTAAATTAAAATTAAAATTTTACTATTATAATATTATAAAAATATTAAATATATTTTTCTATTTTATTCACATTTTTATATTTAATAAAAATAGTATTTTATTAAATAATAAAAATTACAAAATTTCAAAATTTAATACTTTTTTTTTAAGAATAATAGATTGAAAAATTATATAATTGTTTTATATTAATACTCTTTTCTTATATTAAATTAAAATCCAAATTATTTCTAATTATTTTAAATCAATTATTTAATTTGAATAATTTTTAAATTTTAATCCCATAATTTAATTAAATTATCTTCTCCTCCTGAAGCAATAGTTCCATCTCTTAACTCAATACATGTATAAATATTATTATCATGAGCATTTTCCTTTTCAACAATTTTTTTTAAATCTTCATTTTCATATTTATATTTAACAAGAGAATTATTTCCATTTTCATCAACAATAGAACATAAAAATAAACCATCTAAACATTTATTAATACAATAAATAATTTTAGGACCAAGAATATTTTTTATAATTTTATGAGTATTAATATCAATTAAATAAAAACCTTTTGAATTATTTCCTCCAATACATAAAATATCATCATTTAATAAACACATTAATTGATAAGTCCATTGAATTTCAATATTATTTATAATTGAAATTTTAGAATAATTATTTGAATTCCAAAATTTAATACATTTATCATCACAAGATGAAGTAACAAATTCATTTTCATTTAATTTTAAAATATTTCCTCCTGAACAAGAACTTTGAAAAGTTATTGTTTTAAAACATTCAAATTTTTTATTATTTAATTTCCATACTTTTATTGTTTTATCATAAGAAATTGAAATTAATTCATTTTCTTTTATTTCAATAACATTCCAAATAAAATTATGATGTCCTTCTAAAGTTTGTTCTATTTTATATTTATCTTTTCCTATTAAATTAATTACTTTCATTGTTTTATCATCAGAACATGAAATTATTTTTCCATTTCGTAATTGGATAAATGGACCAAGTTGATTAGTATGTTCTTTAATTGATAATAGAAGTTCAAATGAATTAATTTTATATATATTTAATGTATAGTCACCTGAAGAAGATATTAATCTTCCATCATTTAATTGAGATAAATAACTTATATAACTTGAATGATTATTTAATATTTTAAAATTATTATTAAATGAATTAAATTTTATATTTTCTAAATTTTGAAGTAATGATATGTATTTATTACCTTCATCATATACTTTTTCATAGAGTTCTATTTTATTTTTTTTAAATATTTTTTCAAAATTTTTCAAATTTTGAATTACATTATAATTTAAATTATGTAAATTTTCTTCATATTGATATGTAAAGAATAATATTTTAATAAAATTCATTTCATATTCACTTGATTTTTTAAATTGTTCAATTTGAGAAATAATATTGTTTTTAACTTCATCTAAATTTCTAATTTTTTTTTCAATATTTTTTATTTCTTCTTCAATTTTTTTCTTTGAATCATCTGAATAATTTACTTGAGATAAATCAATTAAATCATGAGATTCATGTTCATTTTTACAATAAATACATAAATTTTTTTCACATTCAACACAATAAAAACAATATAAATTTGAATGAATTTTACAAAATGAATCATATCTTTTTAAATTAATAGTATTATGATTATCTTTATTAAAATGATTAATTGAACATAATGAACAAAAATATTTTTTACAACTAGAACAATAAGAAAAATCTCCTTTCACTTCTTTTTGATTTTTTTTACATTCATTACATATTTCTTTAAAAAGAGAAAATTTATTATATTGAGACATATATTCTTCTAATAAAATATTTTTTTTATGTCCATTTTCACATTTATAATTTATATATCCTGTATTTTCATTATAATTTAATTTAAGAGATGGTATTAAATTGCAATTTGGACATCTTGGAATATCATCAAATGTAAAATTATTTATTATTGGAGGTGCGTTATTTATGCTATTCATAAATTTTATTAACATTTTTTAATTTTTTACTTTTAATCAATATATTTATTCTCTATATTTTATAATAATTTTTCTTTTATTATAACATTTATATTTTTTATAATAATAGAATATATAAATATATACACTCACTGAATTTTATTTTTTAAATAAATAATTATTCTATTTTTCCATTTTATATAAATTAAAAAATATTAATAAATTTATATTTCCAAAAAATAAATATTTTAATAAAATCTAAACCTCAAATATTCTTTTAAATTCCCGAATATAAAAATAATAAAAATGGGTTGTTCAGGTTATCCTCCGATAAAGCAATATTCTCTAAAATACAATTTAACCAAAAATACAAAAGACGTCTCATCAATAATAGAACTCCCATCTGGTAATATATTAACAACAGGTGCTCATGGAATATTATATATTTGGAATAAAGAATATAATGAAATAATACAAACAATTAGAGCTCATTTTAAATATATTCCAGATATTCTTTTATTTAATGAAAGATTACTAATAACAATAAGTGAAGAATGCATTATTAGAATTTGGAAAATTGAAAATAAAATAAAAATGATAGGTGAATCTGAAATAAGTTATAATCCTTTAATTATAAGAAAAATAACAAAAAAATATATTGCAATTGGATTTTCTTTAGGAATTAAAATTTATAAATTTAAAATAAATGATAAAATTTATTTAATGGAAGAAGTAAATTTTTTTCCTCAAAATACTTCAGTTATTACAATTAGTATTATTAATGATGGGAGAATTGCAATTAATTCTTTATATCAAATTTTACTTTGGGATTATACAATAATAAAAAAAAAAGATATTAAAAAATCTTTTTGTTATCTTAAAGGACATAATAGAAGTGTTAAATGTTTATTATTATTAAAAAATGGAAATTTAGTTTCTGGAGGAGAAGATAAAAAAATTATTATTTGGAATACGAAAAAAAAAGAAATTATTAAAGAATTAAATCAACATAAAGGAACTGTTTTAAGTTTATATCAATTAAAAGAAGGGAATTTAGTTTCTGGGGAAAAATTTTCTTTAATTTATATTTGGAGTTTAGATTTTAGTTGTGTTTTACAAACTTTAATTGAAAATGGTTCTATTATTAGATTTTATCAATTAAGAACTTTGGAATTATGTTCTATTTCTACTGATAGTGAAATTAAAATTTGGAGTTATTAAAAGTTTTTTTTTATTTATTTTTTTTTTGTATTTTTTGTATATTTTTTTTTTTCTTTTTTAAATTAAAATTAAATTATTTTAATTAAATATGAATAATCTTATTAATGATTTTATTGAATATTTATATAATATTGGGATTTTATCTAATGATTCATTAGGGAAATTTACTGCAATGAATTCAAGTAGAAATGATAATTTAAATATTGAAGAAAGTTTTATTGAACAAATGAAAAAAAGTCTTGTTAATTTTATATATAATTTAAATAATGAACAAAAATTTATTTTTACAGAAAATATTGTTAAAAAATTTCTTTCAAGAATTCAAAATAATAAAATTAAAAAGTTAAAAGAAATTATTTTAATTATGACAAGAGTTAAATGTTATGATTTAAAAAGTTATTTATTAAAATGGATGAAAAAATGTAAAAAGAAAGGAATTCCAATTGCAATAAAAAGAGTACCAGTCAAAAATAATTTTAAAATAACAACAAATAAAAAAAACATTTTCAATAAAAAAAATTTTTTTAATAAAAACAATAATCTACTTATCAATACAAAAAGTCCAAATAATTTAAAAAGAAATAAAACAGAAATAAATATTTTTAAAAACAAAACAGAGAATAACACAAATAACAACAATAACAAAAAAAATAATTTTTTCATAATAGAAAATAACACTGAAAACAATAAAATAATAACAGAAAACAATACAAGAAACAATCAAAATTTATTAGAAAACAATATAATAAATAATAATTTATCAAAAGAAAATAATTCTAAAAGTAACAACATTTCAACAGAAAATATATTTTTAAATAACAAAAAACAAAACCAAAATTCACATGAAAAACACAATTCAAATCATTCAATAAAAACAGAAACATCAAACACAAATAAATCAATAATAGAATTTATCCCAATAAAAAATAAAATATATTTCAATTTCAAAAAAGAAAAACAAATATATCATCCATTACTCGAATCATTTTATGAAAGACAAAACTCATTATTAAAAAGACGTAAAGAATATATTCAAAATAAATCTTTTGATAAAGAATTAAATTTATCAAATTCATGTACATTTATCCCAGAATTAAATGAAATTTCACATAATTTAACTCAATCTCAATCTTATACTCCAATTCATATTAGATTATTTAATGATAGTAAATATAGAATTTTAACTCAAAATAATATTCAATCAAAAGAAAATGAAAGAATAAAAAAAAATGCTAATCGAAATTTATATAAAGTTGATCATTATAAAATTGAACAATTATATAATGAATGGAAAGAAAAAAAATTATTTAAAAAAAATTTACAAAGAAGATTTGATAAAGAAAATGGGATTACTTATAAACCTTTTGTTACTCATGATAAATATTTTAAAAAAGTTAATTCTACTTTTATGGAAAGAGAAAAAAATTATATTTTTGATAAAGAAGAAAATGTTTGTAATTATAATAAAGATTTTAAAAATAATCAAATTTCTAATTTAGTTGGGTATGATAGATGGAAAGATTTAAATAGAGAAGAAATTGTAAATGGAGTTTTAGAAAGATTGTATTTAAATGAAACTGAAAGTAAAAAATTGAAAAAAAGAAATAAAGTTGTTAGGAAATCGTCTTTTGAAACTTGTTCTAGTTCTTATAAAAAAAAAATCGGAAGTTTTTCTAGTCAAAATTATAATTGTAATTAAAAAATAAAGATATATTTTTTTTATTTTTTTTGATTGTTATATCATTATATTTTTTAAAAATTTATATAAAAATAATAAAATTATAATATATAAAATATTATTTTTTATTTATTCTATAAAATAAGTTTTATATATAAACATTATATTTTTAAAAAAAATAAAGAAAAAAAAATTTTTTTAATAGAATATTAATTGAATAAAATAAATGAAAAAAAAATAAATTATGGGATGTGCAAGTTCAAATTATTTTAACGAAGATGACAATAATTTACCAAAAGAGGATTATTTCACAAGAGCAATATATTTAAGTAAAAAATTAAACAAAGAAGAAAAATACAAAAAAGAAAAAGAAGAAATGGAAAATGAAAAAAAAGGAAAAAAAAATAATCATAACTCAGAAGAAGAAGAAGAAGAAAATGAAGAAGAAGAAGAAGAAAATGAATATTTAAATAATAAAAAAAAAAAGAAAAAATATGGAAAATATGATTATCAAAGTGATTTATCAAATAGAGTAGGTCCAAAAAGTTATTTTGATAATTTAATAGAAAATGAAATTCCTTATATGGATTTTGGTTTAGTGGCAAATAAAAAAGAAATTGATGAAGAAATGATAAAAAAAGAAGGTGTTGAAAAAATTGAAAATGAAGAAGAAGAAAATGAAGATGATGATTATTATTATATTAAAAATAATTTTAAAATAAGAGATTCAGAAAAAAATTCAATTAAAGAAGAAAATGATAATTTTATTGATTTTTTAGCAGATATTAATGAAATAAATGTTATTGTAATTGGAGAAGAAAATTCTGGAAAAACTTCTTTTATAGAAAAATATACAAAAGATTCTTTTAATAAAAATCATATTAAAACAGATTATATTAAAGAAAATAAAGATATTATATATAAAAATGATGGAAAAGATATATTAGTTAATTTAATTGATACTCCTTCATTAACAAAAATAGGAGAAAAAATTGATATTATACAAAAAGAAATTTATAGATCTCATTGTATAATTTATATTGTTAATTTAACTCATGAATTTCCAACTTTACCTTTATCTTTAACTTTTTATACTTTAGATTTTAATAAAAAACAAACTGTTTTAGTTTTGGGGAATAAGTCTGATATAAAAAAAAATATTGTACATGAAAATATGAAAATTTTAGAAAAATTTTGTAAAGAAAGAAAATTTAATTATGAATCAATTTCTTGTAAAGAAGATTCTAAAGATGATATTAGTAATATTATTAATAGTAAATTATTTGAAGTTTATTTTAAAAGATATGAAGGATTTGATACTCAAAGTAGTAAAAAGAGTTTTAGTAAAGGAATTCAAAGTAAAAATTCTTTTAATGATGATGAAAAAAGTCAATCAAAATATAGTAAAAAGTCTAAAAGTTCTTTTCATAATTCTAAAAAAAATTCTATTATTAATGATAATATGAAATTTAATACTCCAATTAAAGAAAATTCTGGTAAAAATTCTAATAAAGAAGAATCTATTAAGAAAAGTTCTAATAAAAGAGTTTCTTTTATTGATAATAATAAAAAACTTTCTTCTGATCGAGGAAAAAAATTTGGAACTATTAAAGAAGAAGATGAGAAAGAATCAAATGAAAAAAAAAATTAATTATTAATTTTTAAAATTATTTTTTATAATTAAAAATATTATATTTTACTTTTAATTAAATGAAAAAATGGAAAAATAATTCAGAAGAAGAAAGTGATTCTTCTTCATTTGATAATAATTTAGGAATAAATGAAATAAATGAAGAAGAAAATTATAATATTCCTTATAATTTAGATAATAATTTACAAAAAGATTTTTCAAAAAATAAAAAATATAAAACAAATCAAAATACAAAAGTAACAATTTTATCAAAACCAATAAAAAATAATGAAGAAAAATTAATATCAGAAATATCAAAAAATGAAATAAAAAAAAATGTAAGTTTAAATAAAAATGATAAATTAGAAAAAAATTTATCAGAAAAATATGGAAAAGGATTTAAATTATTAAAAATGGCAGGTTATAAAATTGGAAGTGGATTAGGAAAAAGTGAACAAGGAATTACTGATCCAATTCAAGTTCAAATGAAAAAAGGTAAAAGTGGTATTAAAAAAGGAGAAGAATATTTTAATCCTATTGAAAATGATAAAAATAATAATTTTATTTTGGGAAAAAAAAGAAATTATGATATTGAAGAAATTAAATTATTAGAAGAAGAATTTAAAAATTTTGAAAATATTATTTTTGAATATCAAAAAAATCCTTTTAATGATTTTTTGTTTAAGAAATTAATGGAAAATAATTCTTATAATGATAAGAATAAATTTAAAAAAAGAAAAGAGGAAAAAAGAATTAATTATAGAAAAATTATAAATTTAGATATTGAAAATAGAAAAGAATTAATATCAAATTATATTAATTTAACTAGAGAAAAAATAAAAGATTATTTAATTAAATTTTATTCAATGAATAATCATAAACAAATATATCAAAAAATAAATCAAAATTCATATGATGAAACAGAAAAATTAGAATTAATGTCATCAAATAAATTAAATTTCCTAAGAAAATTAAATGAAAAAAATATGAATTTTCCATATGATAATTCAATAAAATCAATAAGAAATTATATAAAATTATACATCGATTTATTAAAAAGTAATGAAATTCTATATAAATATTCATATAATACTTTAACACAATATTGTATTAAAATGGTAATTAAAAGTTTTAATGATAATAATTTTAATATGTATCAAATATTATCAGAAGAAAATTCAAATCAAATAGTTTTATTATGTAAAGATATACAAAATTTATTAAAATTAACTTATGATTCAAATAATATAAATGAAGAAGATGATTTAAATATTTTGGGAAAATATCAAGAAAAAATTATTTTTCCAATTGAAAAAAGTGATAAATATTACGCAATGTTTTTATATAAAATTTTATTATTCAATTTTATACAACTTATTCAATTTCATTGGAATGTTAAAGAATATCATCCTTTAGTTTCTTTTTTTATTTTATATAAAGATATTATTCCAAAATATTTTATTAATTATTTAAGTGAAATTATTTCAAATAAAATATTACAATTTTTACATTCTTCATATAAATTTAAACCTGAATTTTCAGAACAATTAAATATTCATTTTTGGATTCATCCTTTATTAGATATAATATCATATGATTCAATTAATAAAATTATTATTTTTTTAGAAAATAATATTGAAAATGAAATTATTGATTGGAATATTGATGATGAATTACAATTATCAAATTTAATAAAATTATTAAATCCTTGGAAAAAAATTTTTAATAATAAATTTTGGGTTTGTATTAATGAAAAATACTTTATTCCAAAATTAAAATTTATTTTAAAAAATAGTAAATTAAATATTGAAAATCCAGATTCAAAACAATTAAATCCTATTTTTATTTTAAATAGTGAAAATTATATATCAACTTCAAAAACAATTGAAATGTTGAGAAAATATTTTTTCCCAAAATTCCTAAAAAAAATAGACAATTTCCTATATTCAAAAAACACAAATGAAAATATAGAAATAGTAAAAAAATTTTATGAATTCCACAAAGAAAAAATTCCAAAAATAATAATAGAAAATGATGAAATTCAAAAATTATTAAAAGATTCCTTAATATTAATATACAACTATTATAAAAAATTAAAATAAAATAATAAAAACACCTAAATAAAAACATTAAAAAAAAAAAAAAAAAAAATGTCAAAATTAACATCTCGAAAGCAAGAAATGTTTGGTGATTACATAATCCGAAGAACAATAGGAAAAGGAACATTTAGTAAAGTAAAACTAGGAATAAATTCAAAAAATAATAAAAGAGTAGCAATAAAAATATTAGAAAAATCAAAGATAAAAGAAAAAGAAGATTTAGAAAGAACAATAAGAGAAATGGCAATATTAAAAAATTTTAATCACCCAAATGTAATTCAAACATATGAAATACACGAAACAAAAGAATCATATTTAATAATAATGGAATATTGTGAAGGTGGAGAATTATTTAATTATATAGTAAAAAATGATAATTTATCAGAAGAAGAAAGTTCATTTTTTTTTTATCAAATTGTAAATGGATTAGAATATATTCATTCAAAAGGAATTATTCATAGAGATTTAAAACCAGAAAATTTATTATTAACTTCAAATCATAAATTAAAAATTATTGATTTTGGTTTATCTAATTTTTTCAATGGGAAAAAATTATTATCTACTCCTTGTGGAAGTCCTTGTTATGCTGCTCCTGAAATGGTTTCTGGAGAAAAATATAATGGTTTTTATTCTGATATTTGGGCTTTGGGTATTATTTTATTTGCTATGACTTGTGGGTATTTACCTTTTGAAGATAAGGATAATGATGTTTTATTTCAGAAAATTATTAATTGTGATATTGAGTTTCCTGATTTTTTATCTTTTATATGTAAGGATTTAATTATTAAAATTTTAAATACTGAACCTGAAGAAAGAATTAAAATTAAAGATATTAAGAAACATAAGTTTTATTTAATGGGAAAAAAAATTTATGAGGATAAGTTTAAATATGAAAATGAGAGTTTTAATATTGAAAATTATTTTAGTAATGTTATAAATAGTAATAATGGTAATAATATTAATAATAATATTAATAATAGTAATAATAATAATTTTAATAGTAAAAATAATAAGAATAATAATACTATTACACATCATATTCCTACTAAACCTATTTTAACTGAGTATAATCTTGAGTTAAATGGATATAATTTATATAATGATTATTTTAAAAATGGGAAAATTATGTTAAAAAATAAACCAATGAAAATTAAGAAAAGAAGAAGATTTAATGATTTGAATAATGATATTAAATTTTTATTTCCTAATCATCAATTAGTTAATAGTCAAAATATTAGCATAAATACATCAAATGCTAATAGATCTAAAATGAACAGTTTAATTTCTGATTATGAAATTTCAGATTATGCAAAAACAATAACAAGTAATAATAAAATAAATAAAGAACTAAATTTATTTAAATTAAATCTTCATAAAAGAACAGATAAAAATAATATATTTAGACCACATCATCAATATCTTTTAAATCAAAATATAAATACTAATAATCCAAAAAGAATAAATAAATCTTTTTTTAATATGATTCCTCTTTCTTTTAATTCACCAACAACTGAAAAAATTACTCAAAGAATTATTAATAATCAAACAATTTCAGCAGAATCTCAAAGAAAAAATTTTTCTTTACCATCAATTTATAGAAAAGAAAAACGTTTAAATATTCATTTAGCTAATAAATATCCTTTAAGAGTAACTGATAATTTATTAAATAAAGAAATGTTAAAATTTAATTTAGAAAGAGAAAATAATGTTTAATTGAGTAATAAATAATATAAATAATCAAAATATTTACTTTCTTTTATTTATTTATTTTTTAAATAATAAAATATAAAATTGAAACATAAATTTAAATAAAAAAACAAATAATTTTAAAATTTAAATTTTTAATTTATATAACTTAAATGTCAGTTGAAATTTATCTTCCAAAAAAACATGAAAAAACGGAAATAAATAAATCAACAGAAAAACAAGATAAATATATAGGATTATACAATCAAGGTAATACATGTTACTTAAACTCTTTACTTCAAACACTATTCATGACACCTCAATTTCGTTCAATTATATTAAATTTTGATTACAATTCTAAAATTCATGTTGATAAAAAAGATTGTATCCCATATCAATTAAGCAAATTATTTGCAAGATTACAATTAAAATTTCGTAATTCGGAAGATACAAAAAATTTAACTAAATCATTTCAATGGTTTCATAATGAAGAAAATGAACAAAATGATATTCAAGAATTAATACATATATTATTTGATGCTTTAAATAATTCTGAAATTAATTTTCTTTTTCAAGGAGAAATGGAAAATGTTATTAAATGTACTGAATGTAATAATAAATCAATTCATAAAGAAAGTTTTATTGATTTATCTATTCCTGTTAAATTTAATAAAAAAATTATTGATTCTTTAAATAAAAGTTTTGAACAATTTTTTTCTATTGAATTATTAAAAGATGATAATATGTATCAATGTGATAAATGTAATAAAAAAGTTATTGGAGAAAAATATTGTTCAATTAATAAATTACCAAAAATTTTAATTTTAGCTTTAAATAGATTTGAATATGATTATATACATCAAATGAAAAAAAAAATAAATACAAAATTTGATTTTCCAGATAAAATAACAGAAATAAATAATATTAAAATAAACTATAATTTATATTCTATTATTGTTCATTGTGGAAGTGCAATGGGCGGACATTATTATTCTTTAATTAAATCTTTTGAAGATAATAAATGGTATAAATTTGATGATAATTTTGTTTTTGAAATTTCAAATTTTGAAGAATTTAAAAGTCAAATTTGTGGAAATGATTCAAATTTAAATGATAATACTTGTTATATTTTATTTTATAAAGATTTTAATATTGAAGAAGATGAAAAAAAATTAACATTTGATATTAAAGATAATTTAATGAATGAAATTAAATTTGAAGAAGAAGAATATCAAAAATTATTAAATGATGAAAAAGAAAGATTAAGTCATTTAAAATTAAAAATTTGTTATGATGATAAATTTGAAAATGTTGATATGAGAAAATTTAATAAAATAATTGATTTAAAAAATAAATTTATAGAAATATTTAAATTAAATATTGAAAGTAAAGATTGTAGAATTATAATAATGGATAATGGAAAATTAGTAAATATAATAAATGATGATGGTGAAAATAAAAATAAAACTTTGGAAGAATTAAATTTTCATACTAGATATTATTATAGAATTGAAATTAAAAAACCAAATGAAGAATTTAAACCTTTTGATTTAGATGATACTTTTATTAATGTTATTAAATGGAATGATAATTTTATGAAAAATAATTCTTTAGATAAAAATGAATTTGTTAAAATTGGAATCAATAAAAAAATGTCTTATGATGAAATAAGTAAAATAATAAAAGAAAAATTTAATATTCCTGAAAACAATTCAATTTTAATTTTAAAAAAACAAGATTATGGAATTAATAATTATAATTTATTAGAATATACAAAAGAAACTAATGGAAAAAATTATTTTGTGAATGGACAATTAGATTTATATTTAGAAGAGAATAAAAATATAGAAAATAGTAATTTTAAAATATTTTTTGAAAATCAAATTCCAAATATTAAAGTTGTTTTTAATACACCAATATCAAAAGAAAATCTTAAAAAAATAAAAAGAATAACAGTAAATTCATATAAATTTGATAAAAGTTTAGAAATAAATCCAAAAAAAACAATAGAACAATTAAAAGAAGAAATAAGTAAAATATTAAATATACCATCAGATACTTTTATAATGAAAAAAAATAGTCATAATGGAGTAGAAATAAAAAAATTAAGTGATAAAATTGAAAAATATACTTCAAAAGTTTTAACTTTATATATTGCATTTGGAATTCCTATTAAAGAAGGAGAATTTAAAATTAAAATACAACAATATACTTTTGATAATTCTTCTTTTTCTTTATATCCTTATAAAATTATTGATTGTGGTTTATTTATAATTAATAAAAATGATACTATAGAAATGGTAATAAATAAAATTATAAATAATAATGAAAAGATTATTAAAGAAGAAAATAAAATAATGTATTTAAGAAAAGAAAATAATTTTAAACCTGGAATGTTTTATTTAAATAAAAATGAAAAAATATCAGAAACTGATATTAAAGAAAATTCAAATATAATATGTCAATATTTATATAAAGAAAATTTATTTATTTCAAATGCAAAAGGAGAAACTGATAAAAAAGAAGATATTGTTAATTTTTCAATTAGATATTTTAATCAAAGTGAATGGTTATTTTCTGAACCAATTGAAATAATTACAAATAAAACAATTTCAATTGAACAATTTATAACAGAAATAATAATGAATATTTCTAATATTAAAAAATGGGATTTAAATCAATTAGAATTATTTGGATTAAAAATTTCAAATAATGAATTATATTATTATATGGATGAAATTTTAAATTTAGATTTTATTTCTTTAAGTGTTAATAAATATAGTTTAATTGGTAATTTTCCTTTAATGCTTAATTCAGATGGTTCTTTATTTATTTTTAAAGATATGAGTAAAGATTTAAGAGAACCTAATGAAAAGGAAAAAGAATTTTATTTTAAAGATAAAAATAAAGAGATTAAAAAAATTGTTAAAAATAATAAGAAAAAAGAGCAAAAAAAAGAATTCACTAAATTTAATCCAAAAAGAGAAGTTTATAAGGAAAAAGCAATGAAAATTATTGTAAAACAAAATGATAATATAGATAATGATAATGTTGATAATAATTAATATATCAATAAAATAAATTATTATATAAATTCATTTATAATTATCAGTTTTTATATTTATTATTAAAATTTTAATTAATAAAAGGAAATAATTTGGATTTATTTTATTTTTTCCATATTTATTTCATAAATTTTATAATTTAGAAATATATTCATCTATTTTTAATATATAATAAAAAATGTTTTTTATAAATTTTCATAAAAACAAATGTAATATTATTTAAAAGAGGAATAATGATGAAAAATTTAATAAATATTTATTTATTTGTATTTTTCATTTTTTTTATAAAGGCACTATTATTGATGATATTTTTTTTATTATTATTTTTTTGTGATTTTTCGTTTAATTTAAAAGTAATAATATTTCTTTGAAATTTACTTTTTGCGGATTTAATAATTCGAATAAATAATATAGATTTATTATATTTGAATCTATAATTATTATTCTTATGCCCAATTATTAATTCTAATGATATTTTTTTTTCCTCAAATTCCTGAATTTCAGAAACAGAAATTTTACAATTAATTTTTATTTTTTCATTAGGTTTAATATATTGATTTATTTCTTCATAAATTGAAATAAATTCATTTCCTTTTGATTTTATATAACAATTTTTAGGTAACATTTTATCATCTAAATTTTTTATTTCAATTTGAATAAATTGATTTTCAGGTTGATTTAAATTAATTTCATGGTAATTGTTTGATAATATAAACTCACATTGAAATATATTAATAGAATTTGATTTCTGAAAAATTGAAAATGATTCATTATTACATTTTTCAGTTAAAAAATTCTTTTCTGAAATATCAGTTGTAGTTGAAAATGAATTTTTATTCAATACATTATATATTGAATTTAGTTTTTCATCAATATTGTGATAAATTTCATTAATTTTTAAATTAATATATTCTTTAATTTTATTTTCTATTTTTTCAAATTTTTTATCAAATTGATTTTGAAATTCTTTTATTAATTCTTCATTTCCTATATTATTATAATCAATAAAACTATTAAGAAATTCATTGAATGATAAATTTGAATTTTTTTGATTTAAATCTGATTTATTTTCAAATAAATTATCATATTCAAAATTATTATTATCTGAAATATTTATTTTATTTTCTTTATGAAATGATATTTTATCTTTTTCTTTCTTATTTGAAATATTTTGTTTTTCATTATTATCATAAATTGAATTTTTATCTTTTTTTTCTTCATTATTTAATTTTGAATTTACATGTATTTCAAATAATAAATTACCTAAATGATCTCCATCACATAACTCATAATCACTTTGATTTTCAATATTTAATTTATCATTATCTAAATCAATATTATATAATGTTAATTTAGTATTATTTGGAATATTAAAAATTTCTTTAATCTTTTTAATTAAATCATCATATTTTTCAATGAATTCAAATTCTTTTTTTTCACCATTAAAAATAACTTTAATCTTTTTTTCATAATCCATATTTCTAAAAAAATTAAATTTATTTTCAAAAAATTAAATATTTATTTATAGAATTACCATATAATAATATAATATTTAATTAATCTTTACAAATTCTTATTATTTTAACCACTCTAAGCATTTTTTTATAAAAATTATTAACTCTAAAAAATAAAAGAAACATAACAATAATAAGAAAACTAATTTCAAAAATAAATTCAACAACAGCATTCATAGTAAAAATTAAAGTAATTTGATTCATATAATAGTCAATAGTAGGATTAAAAATTAATTTATTAATCCCAGTTCTAAACAATCTAATTAACAAATTATTATAATAAGCCGAATCAAAATAATAAGTATTATTAGTAAAAAAAATTTCCCTATTATCATTAGTCAAATTTTCAATACTCATCATTCCTCTATAAATTAACCCAAAAGTTTTTTGCATAATAAATTCCATATTTTCATAAGTTAAAAAATTCATTCCTTTACAAACTTGAATAATTTTTTCTGTGAAATGATCATTTGGATTTTCTTTATCCATTTGAACAACTCTAACATCTTGTACAGAATCATAAAAAGTATCACATTTTAATCCTAAATCATTATAAAATCTCTTAAATATTTTTTCTATTTTATATTGTTCTCTTTTAACTTTTGAAACTTCTTCTTCTTGACTAAGTAAAAATTGAATAAAATCTTTTCCCATTCTTTTACTTTTTTCTTCTGTTGTTATTGTTGTATATAATCGATTTTGATAAAAGGAAAAAAATTGATATCCATATGCTTCTATTTGAGAACTATTATTTATTGTTAAAAATAAAGTTTTTGTATGTGAAAAACATTCAATCCATAAATATAAAAAAATAAAAAATATTATTAATGAAATTAAAAGCGTTAATTCATATATTCTTCTATAAAATATACATATTGATGTATTTTTTACTGATTGTTTTATTTGATTGTTTAAATTTATATTCACATTTAATTTAGATGATGAAAATGTCTCCTCAGTTTTTTCATTTTCTTTTTCAGAATTTTTATTTTTTTTATTTTCTTTTTCTTTTTTTTTGTGATTTGAATAAAGATCTTGTAAATCTTCTAAAATTTTTTTTGGATGAACTGCATAAATTTGAAGTAATAATTTTAAATGTTTTAATTTTGTTTTAAAGGCTTTTGAAAAATCATTTGTTGATACTCTTTTCTTAACAAAAATATATATTTCAACAATAACCATTTCAAAATTATTAAGATATAAAATAATAATTACAACTTCAATTAATTCAATAACTAAATTTAAACTTAAATAAATAATAGTCAATTTTTTATAATTATCAAGTTGAGTAAAAACTTTCTTATTAAAATTACTATTAATAATATCAAATTTATCACAAAAATTTTCATAATTAATAATAATATTATAAATATCAATTCTCCATTCTTCAAAACTAACATTATAATAATTAAGTAAATAATATTTGTTTAAATCAATAATAAAAAAAGGATGTTTAACATAATCAGTCCCACTAGAAGCAACAACAATAAAAGAATTAACAGTTGCTTTAAAGGCATCCATAAAATTAACTGGATCAGAAATAATATTTAAAGTTCCATTATCTTTAATAGAACTAATAGATAAATAATCAAAAATAGTTTCAAATAAATTACTAATATCCTTATCATTTAATTGATAAATTTCATTCCATAAATTATTAGAATAAGAATTTTCATGTCTTATTTTTAATTCATTAGAAACTACTAAATATCTTATCATATCAAAAGTTGATTGTGGATATGATAAATTGAAATTTGTATTATATTCTTCAATATAATTTCTACAAGAATGATTTTTTGATATAACTAAACAAGTTGGTGCTCGAAAGGCAGAAGTCATATAATAATAAGTTCTACTTACTAATCTAAAAGTTGTAAAGACACTATAATTATTCATAAAAGAAATTTTTTTTTGTTGTTTTTGTATTAATTCAATTATAGTTAAAACAAATAAAATAAATATAAAAATTACCATTAATCTCTGATATAAAAAAAATTTATTATTTGATTCTTTCTTTGATTGAATTTGTCTTCTTCCTTTAAAATTACCTAAATAAGATGTTCCTCTTGTTGAATTTATACTTGCCAAACTACCTTGTACTGAAGATTCATCAAATGCTTTCATATTAGCAAAAATTCTTTCTTCATTTATTTCATTTACTGAATTTTCCATTATACTAATTGATGATTCTTTATATTCTTCACCATAATTATAAATATGAAAAATTACTTTATCTTCTTTTTTAAATGAGTAACTTAATTTAATATCTTTTTCAGATATGTTATTTTTAATTAAAAATGTTTTAAATGTTGATAATTTATCTTCTATTTCATCTGAATATTCAATTGAACTACCATAAAAATATTCTATTCCATTTTTTTCAAATGTGATTAAATTATTTGATGTAATGTAATATAATCCATCTACAATTACAATATTAAATTCTTCATTTTGTAATAAAACTGTAAAATTTAAATGTATTATTCCATATAATTTTTTTATTTTGTCAATTATATAAACTAATTTTATATTCATTGATTTTTGTTCTCCATTTGTTCCTATTTCTGGATTATATAAATAACTTTTTAATATATTTTTTTGATATTCATATAAATCAATTGGGAAAATATCAAAGAAATTTGAATGTATATTTGTATGAAATTCTTGTCCACTTCTTAAAAATTCCATTTTACCATTTAAAATATTTAATTTAAATGTTATTTGTTTATTACTTTCAAATAAATTTAAAGTTTCTTCTAAATCTGTATAATGTTCTCTTATTTGAATTATATTTGCTTTTACTAAAGGCTCATTAAATATTTCTTCATATAAAATTGAACATATTGTTAATTGATATAATATTTCTTTTACATCTTTATTTGAAAATAGATTTTTTCTAAAATTTTTATTTTTTAATTCTGCAGAACTATCAATCACATCTAAAATTTTTTCTATTTTAATTGAATTTGGTTCTGATCTAAAAATATCATTTAAACAATTAATTAAAAAAGAAGAAATTTCTATAAATCTATTTACAGAATTTAATTCTGAAATTAATAAAGTAACTTTTTCCATTTCAATTTCATTTGCTTTTGCTAATTTTTTATATATTGTAAATAAATTTAAATATTGAAAAATATTATTTTTTTTAAATATTGGATCACTTAAAGTATTTAATATTGATAATAATATTCTTTTATTTTTTGATAATCCATTAAAACCATATGCTATATAGCATTCCATTATAAAAGTTAATGTTGTTAAGAAATCAAAATGAATTCTATTATTTATTATTTGATTTGGAGTTATTTTATCAAAATTTATTTCATTTGATATCATTAATTTTTTACATATTTTACAACATTTACAATTTTCATAATGTTCATCAAATGCCCCTAAAAATGATAATCTAAATTCATAATTTGGATTATAATAACATAAAAAAAAATAATATATATTATCATCATTATATTTAGTTAATTTAATTCTTCTAAAAGGAATAAAAACATAATATACAATAAATATAATTGATATAATAGAATTAGTTTGAAAAATTAATATTGAAGTATTTGTAAATTCTTGTCCTCTATAAGTTAAAAATATTGAAATCATTAGGAAAACAAAACTATGACATGCAATTTTTATTATATTTAAATTAATGTTTAACATAATATAAAATGGCTTAAATATAATTAAATATAAAATACAAAACATTAGAAAAGATATAATTATATAACTTAATGATATTGAAAAATTTTTCATAACTTGATTTTTTAATGAAAATGGAAGTAAAAATTTTACAATTGTATATAATTGATCAAATATTTTTGAAAAATTATCATAAGGTGTTAATATAAAATCAGGACAGAAAAAATCACTATGATATAAACTAAAATGATGTTCTATCATACAAATAAAAATAAGCATAATTATAATACCAAAAAAAAGATATGAACCTTTAAATTTTGCCATAATTGTAAAATAAAATAAAGTTAAAAATCTAATATGAAATATTTCATAATAATTTATATAAAATTTTAATATATTATTTTGAATAAAAATATAATCATAAATCAAATGAATCATTAGATTTATTATTATAAATCCTATTAAAATAGAAAATAAAAGGAAATTTGAAAGATGAGAATATAAAAATTTTGCAAATAAATTTGGTAAAGAATATAATTGTTCCTCTTCTGAATTATCATATTTTTTTACTATTCCATCAACTGCAGTTAAATATGTTAAAATAATATCAATAATGTATAATAAAGAATGAATTTTATAATTTTTTGAAATGTAATTGTTTTGAACTATATAATATTTAAAATAGTTTTCATGTTCCATTTTCCTTAAATTAAATTATTTTTTTCAAATGATGCAAGTTATTATTATTATATTATCTTTTATTTTATAATGAAGTTTTTTTTTAAATAAAATAAATATATATAAATATTTATATTTAACAAAATTGTTTTCAAATTAAATATTAATTATTTGTAATGTAATATCATTTTTTACTATTGCAAAAGTATTATCATTTATTTTTGTAATTAAATTAATAAAAGATTTTCCAACATCAATTTGTTTAGCAATTTTAATAAATTCATTATTATTATTATTATATTTACAATATATAAGAACCCCCTTCCCACATAAAATAAAATTATTATTATTTAATTTTAATATTGATGATAATTTTTCATTTAAATCAATTTCTTTAAATATTTTTGTTTTATTTATATTAATTAAATAAATGGAAGGTTTATAATAACCACAACATATTCCTAAAATATTTTGATCTAATAAAACAATTGTATTATGATAATCAATTAAATTAACATATTGAATAATTTTATTTTCATAAGTTATAGTATTAAAAAATGTAATTAATCCTTCAAGATTTGAAGTTGAAACAAAACAATTATCATTTATTAAAAAAATATTTTTAATTCCTTTAAAGCTTGAAATAATGCATTCACAATCAAATAAATTATTTTTATTTCTATACCAAATTTTTAAAACGAATGTATTATAACAAGAAATTAATTTATAATTTTTTAATTCAATTATTTTATTAATTCCTACTTGTTTATTTATCATTTGAATTAAATCATATTTGTTTTCTTTAATTAAAATAATATAAATTATATTATAAGAACTTATTATACATTCATTAGAATGAATTTGAGTAATATAATATAAAGGATCTTTCCCTATTTGAAATGAGTTTAATAAATTTAAATTTATATCAAAAATTTTTAATGTTTTATCATATGATGTTGTTGCGATTTTCCCATTATTTAATGTTATTATTGAACTTATTACATGTTTATGTATAGTTTTTTCATTTAATAATTTGAAATTTTTTTTCATTTTAAAAAAATTAATATTAAATTTTATACATATTTGTTAAATAAAACGTTAACAAATATTTTTTTATACATTTAAAATATGAAAAGAGTGTTAAAATATAATATACTCAATTTATTAATTCTATTACAAATTTCATTAATAAAAAGTAAATGTGGATTCGAAGAAAATTTCCCTTTTAAAAAAGTTAAAAAAATATCAGCATTAACAGAAAAAAATATAACAAATTCTCTAAAAATTACATTTTTATATTCAACAATGGATAATCAAAAAGAATTATTAACAAAAATCTCAAATGATGATATAAATATAATAAAGCAGACTTTTTCAGAAATAAAATATTCATTTAATAAAATATTAAATTCAACATATTCATATTTAATACCAACAAATATAGAAAAAATATGTGGTGAAAAAATAAACATTTTACAATCAAATAATATAGAAAACATAGTAAATACTGATTTAATAATTTATCCTTATTTAGATAATGAAATATCAAATTTTAAAAGTGGAATTTGTGCAATTGATAAAATAACAAAAAAACCAATTATTGCTTTAATAGGATTACCAATAAATTATAATTATAGAGATAAAAATTATTTTCTTGGTGAAATGATTCATAATATGATTCATATATTAGGATTTAATTTATATAGTATGTATAATTATGGTTTTAAAACAAAAAATGAAGCAAAAAATCTTTTATTTCATTCAAAAAAAATTACATTACTTGCTTATTTATTAACAAATAGTATTTATCTTACAAAAAAAAATATCCCTCTTTCTTTTAATTATACTATTCATTATCATAATGATATTAATTTAACTGATATTATGTCAGAGGATAATTATAAAAATTTTATTATAACAAAAGTAACTTTGAATATTTTAGTTAAAAGTGGTTGGTATATAAATAATAATTTAGGATGTAATTTATTTTTTAATACTATTAATGGTGAATGTCTTTTAATTGGTAAAACTTGTTTTTTTGAAAAAAAATATATAAATATAATTCAATTTTTTCCTCAAGATGGATTTATAAAATGTTTTTATAATCATCCTAATAAAAAAGTATTTTATATAAATTTTAATATATATCAAGAATATTTATTGAAAAGTGAATATAATTCAATAATGAAGTATAAATCAGAATATATCGATTATACATATGAAAAATATTTAAAAGATTATCCAGAATTAAATAATATTGATAAACAAGAACTTAAATTATTAAATCCATCAAAATATTGTAAAATAAATCAAAGAACAGTTTTTTTTTCCTATCCTCCAATTACAGAAATAAAACAAAACTTATCAGAATATAATATAACAAATATAACATTAACAAATAAACAAAAAGAATATTTTGTATTATCACATACATATTCAGGAGAAGAATATGATTGTTTACATAAAACATTAGATTATAATAATATTTATAGATTAAATGAATCAAATCAATCAAATTTTATTTATAATGCAAGATTAACATACTTAACAAAAATATATAAATATCAAAAAATGTTTGCATTTATTTCACATATGCAAATAACAAAAAAGGATAATTTATATAAAAATTATTTAAAACTAAAATCCAAATTTCCAGATGACTTTAATTACTTACCAAAAACATATATTTTACCTCGTCAAAAAAAATTAGTATATGAAAAATTTAAAAATTACAAACCAACATTAAAAAATTTATGGTTAATAAAACCATCATATAGTGATCAAGGTCGAGGAATTCGTATATTAAAAAGTATAAAAGACTTAAAAAAATATCATTCATGTATAATAACAAAATATTTATCAAAACCAAATTTAGTAAATGGAAAAAAATATGATTTAAGAATGTATATTTTAGTTTCAAGTATAAACCCATTAATTATTTATTTATATAATGATGGTTTAGTAAGAGTTGCTACTGAAAATTATAAATTATCTTTAAAAACATTAAATAATTTATTTATGCATTTAACAAATACTTCATTAAATGATAAATCAAAGAAATTTATAATAAATAATAATCCAGATGCTGAAATTGGAAATACATGGACTCTTCATACATTAAAAAAGAAATTTTGGAGAGAAAATTTTAATTTTGATAAAATAATAAATGAAATAAAAGATTTTTCAATAAAGACAATTTTATCAATGTTAAATAATGAAATTCATTATGAAGAATTAACTGGATATTTTGATAATAATTTATTTGGTTTATTTGGAATTGATGTTTTAATAGATTATCATTTAAAACCTTGGTTAATTGAAGTAAATGCATTTCCAAGTATAATGAGTTATACTAAAGTTGATAGTATTATTAAAACTAAATTTTTAACTGATTTAGAAAATATTTTAGGAATTATACCTTTTAATCATATTAATGGTAAAAGTTTTGATGGAGATTATTTTAGTAAAAGTTTTGTTAATGATAAAGTCGAAAGAGCTATTTGTGAAATTAGTAGAGTTAGTGGAGGATTTGAAAGGGCTTTTCCTAAGAAAAGTAATGTTGATTATTATAAAAAATTTTTTAGTAATGTTAGTCAGGAAAATTTACTTTTATGGGAAAGGTTGAAAAATATGGAAGAGGAGATATAAATTTTTTTTTTCTTATGATTTTTTTTTAAATTGTTTATTAATTATTGTTGTTAAATTTATTTGTTTATTAATTTTTTTTGTAGAATTAATTATATTTAAATTATTGTTTTTTATTTAAAAAAATAAATAAATGAATATTAAATTAAAGAAACAGGTTAATAAAATTTTTATTGCATTAAAAAAATTAAGTCCAAAGAAATTGTATTGTAATTTTTCAAATAAATTAGAAAAAAAAAGATATAAATATTATTTAAATCCAAATACATTATCTTTTTCATCAAAATTATGTTTATTTCCAATGAAAATGTGTAAATTAAATCCTAATAAAAATTTATTTCAAAATATTAATAATGTTGAAAAAATAGAATTTTTTTTTAACAATTCTTTAATAAAAAATAAAATAAATCATATTCCAATGTTAAAGACATCAAAAAATATGAAAAAATCAATATCAATGGATAATATTTTAAAAGAAAATAAAACATATAAATATTTAAATAAATCAAATATTCAAAATTTAACTAAAGAAAATCAAGATATTGGTTTTTTAAATACTAATTCTAAAATATTATATAAAGGTTTAGAAATTAAAAAAATAAATTCAACTCCAAAATTTATAAAGATAAATTTAAAAAAAAATAATTCAACAATTTCACAATTAAAAAATATGTTTGATCAAACAAAAGAAAATAAAATGACAATGATAAATTTAAATAAAATTAAAAGAAAGAATTTATTAGATACAGAAGAATCAATAAAAGAAATAAAAAAAATAAATACAAAATTAAAATTCAGTAAAAGTAGTTTACTTGATAGATATATATTAAAACTAATAGATCCTGATGAAATTATGGAAGATTATATTCAAGATAAAGGAAAACCTTTTGATAGATTTACAAAATTTAAAAAACAAGCAAATAAAGAAAAGATAAGAGTTGATAAATTATTAGATGATTTAACTAAAATTGCATCAGATAATGAAAAACAACTTCATATTTATACAATGAAATTAAAAAGTATGAAATATTCCTATTTAAAAGAAAAATAATAATTAAATTAATATTTAATTTAATTCTTATCAGTTTTAATTTTAAAAAATTTTTCTATTATCAATAAAAAATGAACTCTCTAATTTCTTTTGATATTAAATTTAAATATATTTATATTTTGTTTTATTTATTAACTACCTTTCCTTTTGTATTTTCTATTTCACAATTCAAAGAATTTGATAATATTTATGTTCAAATTTATAATAACTTTATATATGGAATAATGAATTTAATTTTATATTTTATTTCAAAATATAGAAGTCAAATTTTAAAAAAAGAAAGGAAATTAAAAGTTGTTCGAAAGAAGAAGATATTTATATCAATATTTATTGTGTTTTTATTATGTATAATAGATAATATATTTTATTCATTTATATTACAATACTACATTGATTATTTTTTAGACTATTCTTTTTGCTCTCTTTTATCAATTATTCCATTTTCATATTTTTTTTTTAAATTAAAAATATATAATCATCATATATTATCAATTATTATGCTTTTTATTTGTACAATTTTAATTATATATAATGAAATAAAACAATCAATTGGTATTTTAGGAATTTTTGTACAAATTTTATATTTTATTAATTTTGGATTAGAAATGAGTTTATTTAAATATTTTATGGAGAAATATTTTTTAAGTCCTTATTTAATTTGTGTTATTCAATCAATTACTTCAATTTTTTTAATTTTAATAGAAACACTTTATGATTTTTTTATTTCTAATGAAAATCCTTTCTTTAAAAGCTATATAGAATTACAATGGAATGATAAATTATTTATGAAAATTTTTATTGTTGCATTATTTTATTCATTAAATTTTACATCATCAAAATTAGCAATTTTTTATTTAAGTCCTTCACATGTAATGGTAGGAATATCTTTAGGAAATAATATTCAATCTATTATAACAAAAAAAAATATTAATGAATTAACTATAATAAGATTTTGTTTAGAAATAATTTCAATATTAATATTTAATGAAATAATAATATTGAATTTTTGTAATTTCAATACCTATACAATGAAAGGAAAAATTGAAAGAGAAACTATAGAAAAAATTGATACAATAATAAATAATACAAATTGTTCACAAAATATTGAATACATAAATGAAATGAATGATTCAGTCCTTTCTAATAATGATGATGATAAAAATACTGATGAAATAAATAGTTCATTCTAACTTCTAATTTAAAAAAGTATAAATAAAAAATAAATATTTAATTATCCTTAATAATATACAAATTTAAATGATGTCTCAGTCAAAAATTTTAATAATTTTTTTATTTTTTATTATTAAATATTTTTATTGTTTTTATTCAATATTAATTAATTTCTTTTGTTCTTAATATATTTTATTTTATTTAAATTTTAGAATTT
>JAJJLH010002134.1:0-43106 GCA_023806865.1 Isotricha sp. YL-2021a | reverse complement strand
TAACAAATATATCACTATATATTTGTTGAATGTTCAATAATAAATATTTAATAAATAGTAAGATAATAAATATCTACCTCATTATAATTTAAATAATATTTGCTTATATAATAATTCATTATATAGTCCATATTTTCAAATGGTATATTTAAATCTTTCATTGATTTATGTATATATATTATTAATTCATTTTTATTCATTTGATAAAAATATTTATAATCAAATAATTTAATATTTGATGAATTTTTTTCATAATTTAAAATAAAACAAACAATAGCATATTTAAATAAAATTTGTTTGTCATAATTATTAAAAATTTCAATTTCAATTTGGTTTAAAGGATCAATAATTTTAAAAAAAAATCTTGGGTCTTGAAATTCAGTAAAATTTGATATAATTTCATCAAGATATTTTGTTTGATGTTTTGGTAACTTAATTTTATATTTTTTAAAAAGATAATTTCTTGCATTTTCATATATTTTTTCTATTCTATTTGAGTTTCTTGAAAAATAATTTTTATAATTGTCAAAAAATAAATATTCTGTCTCATTATAAAATAATAACGAATAAATAACAGGATAATTTTCAATTAATTTATCATCATTTATTTTTGACATAATATATTGTTTTAAATTTATATTTCCGTTTTCTAAATCAATTTTTTCTTTTTCAATATTTGTAGAATTATAATATTTTTGAATATTTTTTGCAAAATATAATAAATTAGATTTACTTAACTTATTATAAATTATTTCTGTGTAATTTAATAAAGGATTGATTTCTTTATCTTCTCCTTGAGTGATTAATTTAAATATTGTTTTGATATTTAATTCTGGAAAAATAGCAAGAAGTCTAAATAAAAAATATATACATTGATTTCGATAATATTTACAATCATATAAATCATAAATATTATTTTCCCCAAAATTAATTTGTATATTTTTCCTTTTTGAATAACCATCTAAAATTTGAACAGTCTCATTTAAATCAGGATCTTTTAAATTAACGATTAATTCATGTGAAGTATTTGTTAATTGAATTATTTTAATAAAGTTTTTAGGTTCACTTAATTCTTCATATTCATTAAAATAAAAATAAATTATTTCAATAATTTTATTTTTTGATACCTCATTTAAATAAGAATTTTTAATCCCACCCATAATATTATTTTTTCCTTGAATTTTCCTGAAATATAATTCAATAAAAAATAACCATTTTTTTAAATAATTTATATTGACTGCTCTTAAAAAATCCGTAATATCACCGAATACAGGACTATTTTTAAAAAAGTTTTTTTTACTTATAAGCATAAATTTTGAAGTTTCATTTGAAGCAATCATTAAAGTTATATATGAAATGAGATCATAACTTTGTTGATTCATTATATATGAGAATTCAATATCTTCATCATTTAATTTATTAATATCTAAATAATAATTTATTGTATCATTTACTATTTTTATTAATTGAAATCTTGGTCTTGATTCTAAATAAGTTATTATATTATTTTTATTTAATTCTACAATATTTCTAAAAGAAATTTTATTTTGTAAATCTTTATATTTATTAGTGATTCTAACTAATAAACTATAAATTAATTTATTTGAAAAATAAAAAATATTATCTAAGATTTCTTTATTTCCTTCATTATATTTATATACAAGATTTAAATAATATTTTAAAATATAAATTCTTTTTTGTAAAGTTAAAAAATCTTGAACTTCATCATATTCAATGTATTTATGATTATTATATATATCTACTGTTCTATTACCTTGAAGAAGTTCTGGATAAAGTTTTAATTTTTCTGAGATATATTTATTTAAAAATCCAGAAGGTATTAAAGAAATATAATTTCTGATTTTTCTGAGAGATTTATATATTTTTTTATTTTTTCTATTATAATATTCACAAGCAAGTGAAATCTCACATAATGTATTTTTATCCTTTCCATTCACAAATTCATTTGCTTCTATATAAATATAATTTTTATTTTCAATTTTTTGAATAAAACTATTATATTTTGTTATTTCAGGAAATTCATATAAATAATCATATATAATATTCAATAATTCTTCATGAGATAAAGTATAAAGTTGTTCTCTTACATACGATGATGATGTCACTGGAATACTTTTTATTAAACCTGAATAATATTCAAAATTATATATATATTGAATTAAATTATTATTTGATTTAGATGAAACATATTCAAAAATATTAATTGGAGTTTTAAATTTTTTAATATTTAAAATTATATTATTTCTTTTTTCAATATTATTTAATTCTTCATTTAAATTTTTATTTATATAATCAACTATTTCACTTTCTTTAAGATAATTAATATAATCAATAATACCTCCTACAAAAACTTTATTTTGTGTTAAATATTTATATAAATTAATTGCCCATCGAATAAGTAAAAATCTATCAGTATTTATATTAAATAACTTTTCATTTGGCCAATTTTTAAATTTATAATTTTTTTCTATTAATTCATCAAAAACTTCAATATTATTAATATTCTTTTCTCCTAAATTATAATCAATGATTTTTTTTATTTCGATTGTTAAATCGTTTCTTTTTTTCATATATTTATTTTTTATTTTTTTCCCTGTTATATCTTCTAATGTTAATAATATATATAATAATTCTTCATCAGTTTTACATTCAAAATATTTTAAGAAATCTTCAATGGAATCACTTTTGATAAATTGTATAATGTTCAAAAAATAAAAAATGATAATAATAAACTTTCTCATTTTATTTTTTTTATAATTTTAAAAATTCAATAATATATTCATAAAATATTGTTCAAAAAATAAATTTATAAAAAAAAAAAAAATTAAATTTAAATAAATAAAAAAAATAAATGAAAAAACTGCCAATAATCGAATCAAATAAACGACCATATACAATTCAACAAAAACCTAGATTTTATATTAAAGAAAGTGAAAATGATAAGGAGAAATTTAACTCATTAAAAAATTATGACATTGCAATATCATATTATACAAAGATAATTAATAACAATAAATCAAATTCCAATTTTTTAATAAAAAGAGCAATTTGTTATTTAGCAAAAGGGTTTTATACATTAGCATTAAAAGATGCATTAAAATCAATAAAAATAGATCCAAAATATTTAAAAGGTTATTATATTGCAGCATTATCATATTTGGAAATGTATGATATAGAAAAAGCAGAAAAAATTTCAAAAGATAAAAACCAAAAATTAACATCATTAATTGAAAATAAAAAAAAAGAAATAAAATTAAAATCAAAAAAATTTAAATCATATCCAATATACATAAAATTTCTAAAAGAATTATATAAATATGATGCATATTTTCCTAAATTAGAAATATATTTTTATTCAGATGAATATAGAGGAGTTTGTGCAAAGTCAAAAATATTAAAAGAAGAAATAATAATGACAATACCAAAAGAATGTTTAATTTCATTAGAATTAGCATTAGAAACTAATATAGGAAAAGAAATAGGTAAATTTATGTATAGTGAGTTAAATTCACCTAAACATTGTTTATTAAGTGCATTTTTACTAACAGAAGAAAAAAGTAAAAAATGGAAATTTTATTTTGATTTATTACCAAAAGATTTTTCAAACTTTCCAATATTTTACACAGATAAGGAATTAGAATATTTAAAAGGAAGTCCATTTTTAAATCAAGTTCTCGATAAGAAAATAGATATGAAAATGGATTATGATAAAATATGTTATTATATACCATCATTTAATCAATTTCCATATAAAAAATTTTGTGAAGCAAGAATGATGATTTCAAGTAGAATTTTTGGTATTCAAATTGGAGAAAATAAAACTGATGTTTTAGCACCTTTTGCTGATTTATTAAATCATAAAAGACCAAGACAAACTCAATGGTATTATGATAATATGTTAGAAAGTTTTGTTATTCAAGCTATTGAAGATATTGATGAAGGATGCGAAATTTTTGATTCTTATGGTAAAAAAACTAATTCTAGATTTTTATTAAATTATGGTTTTGCTCTTGATAATAATGATAGTAGTGAATATCCTTTAACTATTTTTTTTAATGATTCTTATCCTTTATTTGAAATTAAGAAAAATTTGTTTCAAAATGAAAATGAATATGTTAGAATTTTTAATTTAAATAATAATATTTATGAATCTCAATTACTTGAATTATTGTCTTTTTTAAGATTTTTGTTATTTGATGGGGATGTTAATGTTTTATATAAAGCTATGACTTCTAATGATAATTTAATTTATGATGATATTTCTTTAACTTTTTATTATATTTCTCCTATTTCTAAAGAATTGGAAATTAAAGTTTTGAAACATTTACTTTTATTATGTAAAAAAGCTTTAAATAATTATCCTACTACTTATGAAGAAGATGAATTTATTATTAAAAATAAGAAGAATATTTCTTTTAATTATAGGAATTGTTTATTACTTTTGATGAGTGAGAAAAGTGTTTTATCATATTATATTTACTTTTGTGAGTATTGTCTTAATTTATTTTATAAAGATAATGAAATTGAAATTTTATCTAAGTTGTCTACTGATTACAAATATAGTGAATGTCAATTTGATTTTTATATTCAAGAAGTAATTATGAAATTAATAAAAAATCCTAAAAAAAATAATAGAAATGAATAATATATTTGTACATTTATTCTTTATTAATATATTTATTTTTTTAAATTTTTGAAATTATAAATTAAATTAAAAATTTATTATAAAAAAATAACTTTAATAAAAATTCCATTTCAAAAAAATTAAACAAATAAAACATTAAAATTTTGGCATAGGAATTCTAACAGACATAGGTCTCCTTTCCATCATAGAATTAAAAGTACCTCTTAATTTTTCTCTATCTCTAGTACTTTTCCCAATTTTAACTTGTTCCTCAGTTTTTTTTTTACTTTGAACCTGATTTCCCATACTAGAATAAATCCAATAAGTTTCATTTTTAGTCCAAGGTCTTGCATAAAGTGGTTTTCTCTTCCCATTCCCAATACTATAAACAGGAAAATGTCTATGTTTACTAGTATACTTAGCACTTTCAACTCTATATTTACCAGGACCAACATTTTGATTAGTTCCAGTTAACATTTTAATTGAACTAGCCTGAGTTTTTTCTCCAATGAAATATGATGGAGTTTTAGGCCTAGTATATCTTAATGAAGGATCATATCTTCCTGGACCAGGAACCTTTTGTCTAAAATCATATTTAACTCTAGCTTCTAATGGTATTGCCCCACCTATTATATGATTCCATTTTTTTGGTAATTGACTTAAATCATCTTCTTTTTTGTATACGTGATTGTAATATGCGAATTTTTCTTTATTATTTAATGGTGGTCTTTTTGCATTTCCAATTTTCCATTTGTGACTATGTTCAAATTTATAATTTGTTACTTCTGGAATGTCGTATGTTGGTCCTGGAGTGTTTTTTGGTATTGTTATTATGTCACCTGTTACTGCAAAACGATCTGCTTTTCCTACTGAATATATTGGTTGAGATTCTTCATCAGCAAGAATTAATTTTCCGAATGATGTATAGGAACGCTTTTTTATTGCTTCTTCTTGGTCGTTGTCTAATTTTTTGATAATAGTTATATATTATGATTATTTTTACAACTTAGGAATGCTATATGCTCACGCTCTTTTTGCTTTCTGAGTTCTTCTTCTCTTTTTTCTTTTTCGTCTATCATTTTATTTTATATTTTTAATTTTTTTTTATTTTGGAATTTTTTAATAATGGAATTGTTAATGTAATATTATTTAATAATTGGATAGTAATTTAATTATGAATATTTTTTCAATATACTTTAATATATTTTTTACATAAATTTAATACACATTAATTTAATATGTTTTAAGCATAATAATCTTTTAAAAAATCAGGTAAAGCATTTTTTGGATCTTTTTCAACAAGCATGGTTACTTTTGTATTATCTTTACAAGTATTATGAATTTGATAACTTTTAAAATTATTAACAGGATTTAAATTCATTTGTGAATTATTTTTTCTTCTAGTTTGAATATCCATCCAATCAGGAGCAACAATAGAAGTTTCATAAGTACCTTGTTTAATTTTTTCCAATGAATGTTTCCTATTTTTATCATTTGGTCTTAATGTAAGCCAACTACCAAATCTACTTAAAACAGTTATATTTTCATTTTTATCTATATAATATTGATCTATATTTTTTATATTTTCCCTATCATAATTTCTTAAGTATTCAGGTGCATCTTTACTTTCTATAAAAGAACCTTTTTTTATTAAATCAAAATCTGGATTTAATGATGGAGGTGCTATTCTTCTTAATGATTTTACACCTGATTTTACATGTAAGATATTAGGTTGAAGAATATTTTGATTTCTTTCAGCTTTTAATTGAATTATATTATTATTTTTATTTTGAATATTTCCTTCTGAATTATTTAAAGTAAAATTTATCTTTTTATCTTCTATACTTTTTACATATTGTTTTTCTTTTCTTAAAGAGAAAAGTCCATCTGAAGATTGAATTAATGGACTGTCTTTAAAATTATATTGTTTAACTGGATTCATATAATCATTAATATATGGATGCATTTCACTAACAACATGATATCTTTTATATTCTGGATGATATCTCATATTTATTTTAGACATATTTTTATTTTGATTCATTAATTTTGCATCAAAATCTAAAAAATTCCTTTCAATAATATCTGAAGAATTAGTTTTAACACAAGATGTTCCTAAAGTATCATTTGTTAAATTTTCAAAACATTTATAATTTCTATCCCCACTTGTATAATATGGTAAAGTAATTTTCTGTTTCATTTTATTAAATTACAATTAAAAAAATTATTTTATAAAATAAAAAAAATACATAAAATAATCTATTTCTAATAATAAATATTATAAATAATTAAATTCCACCAAATTGATTATTCCAATTCTCCAATTCTTTAACAACCTTAATACTAAGAGTCCCTCTAATTTTCTTTGTAGCTTTTTTCAAATCCATATAACAAATATCTCTAAATTTCTTAATCTTCATAATTTCTTCAGCACTTAATTCTCTAACAGGTTCATAAGCAGCTTCCCTACATAATTCCTGTAAATCTGCATTAGAATACCCTTGAGTTCTCTTAGCAATATCTTTAATTTCATTATCTTTTAAATTATTATCAACACTCATAATCAATTTTTTAATAAACTCAAATCTTCCATTTTCATCAAGAGGAGGACAATAAACTCTCTTAGGTAATCTCCTTAATAAAGCATCATCAAGATCCATAGGTCTATTAGTGGCAGCAATAACTAATAATTTGGCATTAGAATTTGAGCCTAAACCATCAAATTGAATTAAAAATTCAGTTTTTAATCTTTTTGCAGCTTCATTATCATTTTCACTTCTTTTAGATAAAATAGAATCAATTTCATCAATAAAAATAATAGAAGGTGATTTCTGATAAGCTAATTTGAAAAGTGAACGTACAGTTTTTTCACTTTCTCCAACCCATTTTGATGTTAATGAAGAAGCACTTATATTAAAAAAAGTAGATGAGCATTCACTTGCAATTGCCTTTGCTATCATAGTTTTACCTGTACCAGGAGGACCAAATAGAAGAATTCCTCTTTGTGGTTTTAATACACCAGTAAAGAGATCTGGTCGAATAGCTGGAATTATTATTATTTCATTTATCATTTGCTTTAAATCACTCATTCCTACTATATCAGAAAATTTTACTCCTGGTGATGATGACATTATTTCTGATGTTATTTTAGAATCCATTTCATCTTCTTCTATATCGTGGATACTTTTTTTATTTTTTGATTGTTGGTTTTGTTTGGATTGAGTTTTGTCTGATGGAATGTTATTTATGGAATTGAATTTTTGAGGTGTTATGTTGAATTTGTTAATGTTGTTTAGATTATTTAAATTATTTAAGTTATTGCTTGATTTTAAGTTTTGGTTTTGGTTTTGGATTATGTTTAGATTTTCGGCATTTATGTTGAGGTTTTTATCTGGGATTATATTATTGTTTAGATTGTTGTTTGTATTCTTGTTTTTTATCTTTTGAATATATTTATGGAAACCATTTCTTTGCTTTGCTGCAAAAGGAGAGATTTGCTTTATTAAATTATTTATATTTGCAATTTTTTCACCTATTTTAATTGACATTATATGTTGAAATTCTTTAGGATATATTTTTTTTTCTTTTATATAAGTATTTAACTTTAAATATGATGCATGAGCTTTTATTAAAGCATCAAGTGATTGATAATATAAAATATTATTATAAAATTTAATTGCTTCATTATATTTATTATTACATTTTTGCATACATATTGTTATTATATTTAAATCTTTTTTATTTATTTGATCATATATTCTTTGTGGAATCATTCTTTCATTTTCATTTTTTTGAACATCATTAAAATTATTATTATTATTATTAATATTATTATTATTATTTATTCCAATATTATTATTATTATTATTAATGTTATTATTATTATTTATTACAATATTATTATTATTATTATTAATGTTATTATTATTATTTATTCCAATATTATTATTATTATTAATATTATTTTTATTATTATTAATATTATTATTATTATTTATTACAATATTATTATTATTATTATTAATGTTATTATTATTATTTGTTTTTTTATAATATTCAAATAATTCATTTGAATATTTGTGAGAAATTTTTTGTGATTGAAAATTATTATTATTATTATTATTATCATACCTTAATTTTTTTTTTTTAAGTTCATTTCTTAATTGAGATTTAATTATTTCATTATTAAAATCAACTTTATCAAGATTTAAATCTATATTTTCATTTTGATCTTCACTAGTACTTATATTATATATATTCATATTATTATTTTCCGAAACAAATTCATTTTGATTTTTTTTTTTCTTTTTTTTTAACTCTTTAGTTTTGCCTCTTAAATTTATCATACTTTGAGAACGATTTAAGTCTCCTTTAATATTATATTCATCATCATCACCATAAATTAAGGTTTTTTCAATTTGTTTTTCAATTCCATTATCTTCAATTTCATCATCAGAATATGCCACAGAATTATCGGGATAATTTGAAAATTTAATATTTTTTTTTCTTACCGGTTTTGGAAGATCAATTTTATTATTGTTTTTATTTCCCATTTTTTATTTTATTCTACAAATTATTTTTTGATTTAACTCATTAATAAAAAAAATTTTAAATTTATGTATTTTTAAAATGATTTTTTAAAAAAATAAATTATGTCTAAATCTAAAGTGAATAAATTTCTTTTATTCTCTATAAATTAATATATAAAATTAGATGAAATAATTATAGAAGTTGAAAAAGTAGAATATTCAATAAATAATTTATATATTAAATATCCATATTTAACATTTAGATTTAAGCAATAAAATAAAAATAATGAAAAATAATGAAATCACAAATTCTGTAAATAAAAAAAATTGTTATCAAAGAGTGTTAATGGTATATAAAGATTTAATTAAAGAAAGAAACAATAATAATCTATAATTAAAAAAGGAGAATAAATTTTTAACTAGTTTAAAAAAAATAAAATATAAAGAAAGAAATAATATTTTAGATGATAATAAACAGAATAATCATTTTATTTTTAATAAAGAATTAAACAATAAAAATAATATTTTTAGTAGAACTAATTTCTTATAAATTATTTTTTTCTAAAAAATAAATAATTTTTAAATAATTTGTTGGAGAAAAATAAAAAATAATGATTTGAAAGAAAATGAAATTAAATTAAACAAAAATTAAAAAATAAATCCTCATTTTACTTTAAAAGATAATCAAATTGAAGAAATGATTGAAAAAAATAACTTAATAAATAGACTTAAAAATGATAAAGAAAAATATATTAAAGATGAATATTTAATTCTAAACGATAAGACAATTTAAAATGAATAAGAATCTATTAAAATTAAACTTTCAAAAAAATTTCCAAAAATAAATATAAATAAAAAACCTTTAAAACTAAAAATAAAAAATACAATTTTATTTTTTATCTTTTTTTCTTCAAAAATTAATTATTAAATCAATTAAATCATTAAATTAATTTTTACTTATAGAAATTCTTTTTTTTTAATATTTTCCATTATTTAAATTAAAATTTTATTTTTGAATAATAGACATCTCCTTTTTCATTCCCAACAATAACAATACTAATATTATCATTACTTTCTTTATCTTTATACCCTTCTAAATACAAAGATGATATTTCTCCTAAATCATTCCATTCTTTAATAATTTCATAATTAGAACTATTTGTTAAAAACAAAGATTGTTTATTTGATATTAAATTATGAGTAGAATCACTTTCAAATAAAGAAACTCTCCCAAAATTATCATAAGATTCTATAATTTTATTATTTCTCATATCATAAATATCAAATTTAGTTTTACTTCCAACAACATATTCATTATTATTATATTTATTAAAACTAACAAAAGAAGTAGTTTTATCATCAAGAACAACTTTATAACAATCAGTATTTGAAGTATCAATTTTTCTAATAACTAAATATTTATCATTATCTAAGCAAATATGGAAATCATCTTCTTGTCTAAAATCACAAGAAATAATTTGACTTTCAGTATCATAATAAACTTTAACAGGAGTTTTCTCAGTAATATCCCATAATTTATAATTAGAATCTCTCCCATCAGTAATTAATTTTTTTAAATTTTTAGAATAATAAATATTAACAATACTATCATCATGTGCTTCAAATTTTGAAGTAGCTCTACATAAAATAGTATTTACAATATAAACTTTATTATCAGCTCCACCAATTGCAATTGAATTATTAGAATTTATATTTGTTATTGAATTAAGTGATAAATCAGAAATTTTTGATATTCTTTTTGTTCTATTTGTTTTTAAATCATATAATTTTAAATTACCATCTGCACATCCTGTTGCTAATAATTGAACTTCACTTAAAACTGATATACTTGATACTCTTTGTTTATGATGATGACTTAAAAATTGAAAATCTATTTTATCTAAATTAAAATTAATTTTTCCTTCACCATTTTTATTATCATTTGAATTTTTAAATTCTTCTATTTTTATTTTTTCTATATCTTTTGGATTAAGATATATTTCATTAATTGATTGGGAAAATTTTTTCGGATGTGGACCTAAAAATAATTGTTTAGGACAAATACCAAATTCTCTTGATTGTAATTGAATAATTCTAATTTCATCCTCTGTTTTATTAAAAAAATCAGCACCATCAACATAAGTAGAAGGATGAAATAAATTATTAGATTTAATTGCTTCTTCTCCTCTTTGTTTATAACCAAAAATTAAATCAATCCATTCATTAATATGTTCATTTACAAAATTACTTTCTAAAGCATTTTTCATAATTTTCAAAAATTTTTCTGGACTTTTATCAGACCAAGGAGGTAAAATAATATCATCAATTTTTTCTCCTTTTGTATTAATTCCCATATTTATTTTTTTTGAATTGACTAAAAATTCATAATTATCTTCATAAAATTCAGGAATTAATTCTTTTAAACTTCCAGGATTATTTAAACAAATTTCCCAATCTAATTCAATAGAAGTAAATAATCGATCAGGATGATCAAATTTCCCACTATGTAATTTAAGCATATATTGAGGATATTTTCTACATAAAAAACCAATAACATAAGCAGAAGTAGAATAATGAGTTCCATAAATAAATTTCATTTTTTCATCTCCTGGCATATCTTTATATCTTTTTAAGAAATCTTCTAATCTTTTTGGATTTAATGCTCCAACTGGTAATGATAAATTCCTATAATTTGATGGGTCATTTAAATCTAATGTAAGTGAATTGTAATTTTTTAGTATCCATGGAAATATTGGATATTGACTTAAGTCATTTCTTGTTCTGTTTGCTGCGTTGTTTAATTTTATTAAGTAATCATAATTTGATAAACCACCTTCTATCCATAATTTTGTAAATTTTGATATGTTTATATTTGTTTCACATTGTTCTTTATTTATAAATTTTGTTATTATTGAAAATATTTGCTCTCTTTTTACTTCGTTTTCAAATATTAAAAATAAATTTTTTTTTCTTGTTATTAATTCTATTCCTATATCTAATAAATTTACTTTTCTTTTATATATTTCTGTTACTTTTGAAAATTTTATTTTTATACATCTTTTATTATTTAATTTAAACATTGGTTGAAAGTAAACTCTTTGATCTGTTATCATTAATAATCCTGGAATTTCTAATAATGGTAAAATTTGTTTTGTAAATAATTCATTTTCAATTTGATTTTTTTCACTAAAAGATTTAATTAAAGTTAAATCAAATTTATTAGAATAAAACTCACCTAAATAACTCAATGAATCAAATTCAAAAGTCGATTGTTTATTATTGTATTTTTCAATTAATTCATTTATAATTTTTGAAACATTTGAACTTTTTTCAAAAGAAAAATTCATAGAAACTGTATTTAAATTATCTTCTTGTGGAATGACTTGAACAATATAAGGTTCTGTAAAATCTCCTTTAGGTATTTCAATAATTCTTTTAACATCAAAATTTAAAGTTGATTTTGAATCATCTTTATTTGGTATAATATAAGGAATAGTTAACATTTCTTTGAAATTAAATTTAACTAAGGAAAATTTATTATCATCTGGTTCAAAAATTACACTTCTAGAACCTATATAAATTATCCCTTTTAATTCTTGTTTTTTATTTTCTGATTTAATATAATAATTAACATTTGCAACGAAATCTTTTATAAACATTTCTCCTTCATCCAAATTGTATAAACTAAAACGTTGTGTAGTAACAGAGAGACCTATCATTTTAAATAAAAAAATAAAAGTTCAAAAAAAAAAAATTATAAAACTTTTTATTATTTATATATTAATATTTTAATGAATGTAAAAGAAATAAAAAAAAATCACTTTAAAGAAATAGGATTCTATAATGAGGGTAAATATTGCTATTTAAATAGTGTTATTCAATGTTTATTTCATGAAAAAGGTTTAATGGAAAAAATATTAAATCATCTGAAAGGTTTAAAATTAAATAATAATTATATTATTACAAAAATAATAGATTTATATAATACTTATATTACAACTAATGAGAATAATTTACATATTCTTAGATTTATATTATTTTTTGGAAATAAATATCCAATTTTTTCTCAAAAAAAACCACAAGATGCACAAGAATTTATGTTATATTTATTAGGTTGTATTAATGATGAAATTAATATTTTAACTAATTCAAATGATAATTTTATTAATAATTTATTTAATTTAACAATTGAAAATAAATTAAAATGTAATATATGTTCATGGGAAAGTAGAAATCTAGAAAAAACTAATAATATTGTTCTTGATATTCCTGATATAAATAATACTAATGTAATCCAAGAAACGGTTAATTTAAAATTTTTTATTGTAAAATATAAAAATTTAAATATTAAAGAATTTATTCCTAATTCAATTCCAATAGAAATTAATAAAAATTATGATATAGGTTATTTAAAGGCTATAATTGCTTCATCTTTTTCAAATCTCGATATTCAAAATGAAAATTTATTATCAATTTTGATAAATGAAAAAAAAAATTTAATTAAATTTTTCTTAATAGATGATGAAAAAGTTTATCCTTATTTTAAAAAAAATAATGATATTTTTTTTTATTATTTAATTAATGAAGAAAAAAATGAAATATTTGATTATAATAATTTAATTTTTATATATTTTAGTCAAATAGTAAATATCGATTTTATATTTTTTTATCAATATCCAGTTCCAATTAAAATTACTAATAATCAAAGTTTTAATGATATTCATGAAGAAATTAATAATTTTATAAAAACAATTACTAAAGGTGAAAAAAAAGATTATTCAATAAATATTTTTCATAATATAAATGATCAAGGTTTTTTTTTTAAAAAAACAAGTCCATGTCCATTATGTAAGAATCTAGATAATAAAGTTAAATGTTGTAATTTATTTAATTTTTTTCAAAAATCAGAAAAAATAATTAATTTAAAAAAATATTTTAAAGAAAATCCAGTTAATTTAATTATTGATATTATAAACTATAAATTATCACTTGATAATTTCCAAAATATTGAAAATATAAATGATAAAAAAAATATAATATTTGACAATATAAAATATATAACATTACAAGATTGTTTAAATTATTATAATAAAGAAGAAAAATTATTAGATTTTATATGTGAAAAATGCCATAATAAAGGAATAATAAAAAAAAGTTCATATATTAATAATAATTTACCTGAATATTTATTAATAAAAATAAATAGAATGTTTGATAGTGAACCAGGAAAAAATCCTATATTAAATTTAATTAGTAGAAAATATCAAAATAAAAATGATAAATTTGTATCTTGTCCATTTAATTTAGAATATTTCAAAAAAAATATTTATAATTTATATGGTATTATTGATCATGTTTCTTCATTAGGTTTTTGGCATTATTATGCAAAATGTAGAAATGCTGAAGGAAAATGGTTTTTATTAAATGATCATAGAGTAAATGAAATTAAAAATAATATAATTGAAAAAGATTTATATTTATTATTTTATGCAAAAAATTAGAGATTAATTAAATATATAAAATCATAAAATATCGCAGCACCCCTAAAAAATAAATATTTTAATAAAATATTATTTTTATTTTAAAATTATTTTTATAAATTTTTGATAAATTGTCTTTTTTAATTATCAAAATATACTTTATTTTCATAATATCTAGTAATTTTACCTTTCTCACCTTTATAATTTTGAGTTTTTAAATATATAATTGCATTTTGTGAAAAAACTCTTTTAACATTTTTTAAAGAAATTCTAAATTTTTCCATTTTAGGATTCATTCCCTTAAATAATTCAGTTAATTTATTTTTAGAAATTTGACAACTATTAATTGCCATATTTAAAACATCATTTTTAACTTCTTGAATAACTAAATTTACTTTAATTTGATTTTCTTGAAATAATTCAATTGGAATTATTCCATGATTTAAAGTATAAAAAGCTGTACAAGGACTTCTATTATTATTTAAAATTAATTGTTTATTTCTCTGATGAATTTTTTTTAATGTTAATTGGTCTTTTATCAAATTTGTATTTTTTATTCTTAATGATGAAAATTGTTTATATCTTGTATAAAATTCATTTATTAAATTTCTTTTTATTTCAAGGAATCTATTTTTTTTAAGTGGTTGCATAAGTTAAATTTAAAAAAAGAATTAAAATATTAAAAAATAAAATATACAATATTTATTTTATATAATATATAAATACCATTTTTTAAATTTGAAGTAAATAAAAATTAAATCAAATAATTAAAATTTAAATAAGAGTTATGCATTATTATTTTAATTATAATTATTATTAGAATTAATATATTATTATTCAGAATATTTGGAATTGGATTTTAATTATTTTGATTAGAATTGCCATTTTAAGGATTTGAGGGAGGATTTTGATTATTATTATTATTTTGAGGAACATTTAATTCTTTTTTTAACATTTCTATATATTCATCCACAACTTTTTTTTTATCATCCTCTTTATATTGATAATGGTATGAATCAAATGCTGCATTTTTATGTTTTAAATCATACCCAATTTTATTCAGAAATTCTATTTTTTTTTGAGGAGGAACTTTTAAACGATCCATTTCTTTCATAACATCATCTCTTACTTCTTGTTCAAAAGTCATTTCGGAACATCCCATTTTTAATTATATATTTAAAAATTTTTTTATTTTAATAAATATTATAATAAAAAATTAAATTTATCTAATTCAAAATTATAATTTAAATATTTAATAAAAAATTATTTTCTAATTCTTGGATTTTGAAAAAAAAATGATTTCATTTATTTTATTCAATAGGTAAATACTTAATAAAGAATTAAATATATTTAAAATAATTAAATTATAATTTTTTTAATTAATTATTATAATATGGTTTATTATATTTAATTTAATTAAAAGTAAATTATCATATGGTTTATTGGATTAATATATTTTTTATAAAAATAAAAACAAATAAATATAAATTCAATAATTCTGATTTTTATTTTTTAATTATTTTTTTAAAATTAAGTTTTATTATTTAAATTATTTTTCCATTTAATATATATAATTATAAAAAAATTTTATCTAAATAAATTAATGTCAAAAGAAAGATTTGGAAAATTTTTTTCTTCATTAAAGAACACTTTTTCAAATATAATTAAATTTTCAAATAATAAAGAGAGCAATGATAATTTATATAAGGATAATAATTTAGAATATAATCCTTCATTTAATAATTATTCTAGTCAAAATAATAATTATAATATTCTTCCCTCCTCAAATAAATTGACTAGAGAAGAATATATTAACAATAATTTAACCAATAAAAAAGAACAAAATGATATTATTTCAGATAATAATACTTTTAATGAGAATAAAAAGGTTAATTCTCTTATTAAAATTACAAATTATATTTTAGAAAATAAATTTAACAATCAAATAGATAATAATAATAAAATTTCATTTAAAAATTCAAATAAAGAACAATTTTCCTCTAACTCATATAAAAATCTAAATAATTATATTGAAAAGCCATCTTACTTTTCAAATAATTTAAATTTTGATAATAATATATTGAGAAAGAATTATACAAAATATATTTATACTCCATTATATTATAATGATAATTCTTATTTAGGGAAAAAAAATACAAATAGAGAAAAAATAAAAGAAAATAAAGATGAAGAAGAAAAAGCAAAAAAAGAAATAAAGTTACAAAAAATAGAATCTTTCTCAAAACCAAATAAAAAATCATTATTGGATATTAGAAAAGAAATAGAAGAAAAAAGAAAAAAAAATGAAAATAAATTAAATGAAATTAATCAAATTAAAATCTTAAAAAATGCTAAATTAAATTATCATGAAAGAAAAAAAATGCTTGAACAGTATTATAAAACTAAAGCATCTTTAATTAATAATAGAGAAACAATATTTTTAAATGATATTTTTGATAATGATGATAAAAAATTATATAGTAGTTCATTTGATTTTTTAAGTATGAGCCATAATGAAAATGTTTCTATTAAAGGGATGAATTTACATAAAATTAATCCAGATGAACTTAAAATTGGAAAATCTGAAATATCATTTGATAGAATTTATAAAAAAGAAAATACAAATTTAAATAGAAAAGAAAGTTTATTTAATTTTGGAAATTTAGATGAAAAAAATTCTGATAATTCTTTATTTTTAGTTGGCAACTCCAAAAATCAACAAAATAAAAATTCAATTTTATCTACATCTAATTCATATTCATACTTCTATAATAATAATGATAAAAATGATAAAATAAAAAATTCAAATGAATCATTATTATTTGGAAATCCTAATAAATTATCTAATACAATTTATTTTAATATTAATGATGAGAAACCAAAAAGTTTATTTAATATTGAAGAAAAAAATGAAAATTCAAAAGGATTATTTAATATTAATACATCAAATTTAAATAAAGGAATTATATTTCATGATAATATTAATACTAATAATAATGAAACAAATAATAAAATAAATAAAAATGAAGTAAATGAAAATAAAAAATTATTATTAAATACTGAAAATATATTAGAAAATAATAATAAACAATTATTTCCATTTAAAACATTAGAAAATGATAAAAATAATAATTTATTTGGAAATGATAACATTAATTCATTATTTGGAACAAAAAATAATAATAAACCTTTATTTGAAACAAATAAAAATAAAAATTCATTATTTGAAGCAAATGAAAATTATAAATCTTTATTTGACACTACTGAGAATAAAAATTCATTATTTCAAAAAGATGTTAATAGTAAATCTTTATTTGACACTACTGTGAATAAAAATTCATTATTTCAAAAAGATGTTAATAGTAAATCTTTATTTGACACTTCTGATAATAAAAATACATTATTTCAGAAAGATGATAATAGTAAATCTTTATTTGGAATAATTGAGAATAAAAATTCTTTATTTCAAAAAGATAATAATAATAAATCTTTATTTGGAATAACTGAGAATAAAAACACAGAAAAAAAAGAAATTTTAAATTCTAAAAATGATAATTCAACATTTAATATATTCAATAATGAAGAAACAAATAATTCATTTTTTAAAAAGAAAAATGAAGAAAATTCACTGTTATTATTTTCTGTTCCTGAACAGAAAAAAGATATGCTAATTAAAAAAGCATCTTCAATAACAGAAACTTCTATTGATTATATTCCAAACAAAAGAAAAAAAATAAGTGAAGAAGATAATTTTTATTCTTCTCCAATAAAAGAACCAAAATTATCAAAACAAAAAAAAATTATTTTTAATTTAAAACCAGAAATAATTAATAAAGAAGAAGGAAAAGAAAATGAAAATAATTCTTTATTTTCTGTTCCAAAAGATAAAAAAGGAGAATTAAATTATAAATCATCCTTAACTACTGAACCAATATTTGGATTTAAAAATGAAAATAAAAAAGAAAATGAAAATAAAAAAGAAAATGAAAATAAAAAAGAAAATGAAAGTGAAAGGGGAGGTGAAAATAGTTCTTTATTTTCTGTTCCAAAAGATAAAAAAGGAGAATTAAATTATAAATCATCATTAACTACTGAACCAATATTTGGATTTAGAAAAGAAGACAAAAAAGAAAATGAAAATTCTTTATTTTCTGTTCCTAAAGATAAAAAAGGAGAATTAAATTATAAATCAATTCTAACTACTGAATCAATATTTGGATTTAAAAATGAAGACAAAAAAGTAAATGAAAATTCTTTATTTTCTGTTTCTAAAGATAAAAAAGATAATACTTCATCAACAACACAAATCTTTTCTTCCCCTCCTCCAATATTAAATAATGAAAAAGAAGAAAAAATGAAAATTGATATTACCTCAATCCCAGTAAGTAGTACAATTGACACAAACAAACAAACAGATATGAGATTATTCAAAAGTAATAATAATTTTAGTTTATTAAATGAAAAAAATCCATTTATAATGAAAGCAACAAATGTAAAAATTGAACAAAAATTTACAGTTCCTGGAAATTCATTTTTTGAAAACTCTATAATAAGTGAAAATAAAGAAACAAAAATATCTTTTAAAAATGATAATTTAGATGAAAAAAAAGAAGAAAATAATGATAATAATAAAAGTATTTTTAATATTAATTATCAAAATAATAATTCTATATTTGCTAAAAATGTTGTTGATAAAAATAATAATAATATATCAATATTTAATACTGATAATAACCAAGTTGGTACAATTTTTGGAGGTGTAAATAATCCTTTAATTGGAGATTTACATAAAAAAAATTAAGATGAATCATTATTAGGTAATTCTATTTTTACAAATATAAAACAATAAAATTTTTTTAAAAAGATAATATAATATTATTAATTTAATATTTATATAAAATAATAAAATTAGAGGAAAATAAGAATTTATGATTTTATCACATAAATTTTATATAAAAATAAAAAATCAAAATTAAAGAAAAATCTTTGTGTTAATTTATTATTTAAACATTCACTTAAATCAATAACAATAATTTGGAAATTATTAAAATTATAATATTTATATAATTAAAATTTTTAAAATTTTATTATTTACAAACAATATATAAAAAAACAGGATATTTTATCAGTTTCAAATATTAACTATATTATTAAATAAATAATTTACCAAAAATAAATGTAAATTTTATAATATATAATAATAATAATATATTATAATATTTTTTAATTATTTAGTTAGATTAGTTTATTTTTTTAATAAAAAATTTTTGATTGAAGTTAAATTAAATTAAATTTATATGAATTATTTTTTGGAGAAATCTTTAAAAACAATATTTAAGAAAAAAATTATAAAAATTAAATGAAATCATATATTGCAATACTTCTAATTGCTTTAATTTCATGTTCTAATTTTCTTCAAAAATCAAAAAGAATAGGAGTTATTAATCTTAAGAATAATCAATATTCAATTCTTACAAATGAAGTTGAAAAATGGATCAATAATTTTTTAAGTTTTTTCCCAGAAATCTTTAAATCATTTTTATATTTAGTTGATAATTCAAATATCGATAAAATATTAAGTGATTTTAAAGAATTATATAGTACTTCAGAAAATTTTTTAAAAGAATATTCCTTTAATAATTTAATTGAAAGAGAAAATAAAATATCAAATCAAGTTTCTAGTATTAAACTTAATTCACATACAATTATAAGTTACATTAAAGATAATAAATTTCCAGATGATTTTGCAAAATTAATTAAAACAATGATAGATTCAACTCAAGACAAACCTTTTTTTCAAATTAATTTATTTTTTAGACAATTCGAAATATTAAAACCCCAATTATCTGATGAACAACGATTTGATAAAATATTAGATAGTTTGAAAAAACAAGTAAAATTACTTCCAGTTTTAATTAAAAACATTGCTGTTCCTAATATTGAACAATTTATAATTCTATATTTTAATACTCTATCAAAAAATATTGAAAAATCAATGCCGGAGGTTATTAAAAATCTTAGAGAGATATTCCCAAAAATTAAATCAATATTTCATAGTGAAAAAAAAATTAATGAATTTAAAAAAAAATTAAGAACATTTTTTATTGTTAAAAATTTGGCTTCAGTTGATGATTATAAGATTTTAATAAAAAGTTACAAAATTATTATAGAAAAACTTTTTTTAGTTTTTAAATTAGATTTTTTGTATAAATATTCAATTATTCAAATTACAGATTTACTACATGATTTTAATATTTTTATTCATGAAATTAATGAATCATATACTTTTGAATATTTTTTAAAATTAATTGAAAAAATATTTATAAATTATAATATTAAAAATCTTATAGATGATTTTAAAAATTCAATGAATTCCTTGAAAAATATTGTTAATAAAATTCAAAAAGATGGATTAGGTATAAACAGTTTAATTGAAAAATTAAAAGAAAAGGCTGAAAAAATGGATGATGAAAATATTTTCAAAATATGTAAACAATTGTTAGAATATATAAAAATGATAGTTAATCATTAAATAATAAAAAAATATTTATTATTAAAAATTGTTACTTTTTAAAAATATATTTAATTCATCTTAAAAAATATTAATTAAGTTATAATTTTAATTTTTGAATAATTATTAGGGGAAAAATATATATTATTTATGAAATATTTATCTTTAAAATGTTAAATTTAATTTATGTTATTTTTTATTTAATAATTATAAATAAATAAAAAAATAATTTTGTTTGATTCATTAAATATAAATAAAAAAATAAATTCAAAATAAAAATTAATTTTTATTTATCACTTTATTTTTTTCTACCTTTGTATGTTCCAGGTTTATAATTTTCACTTTCAGAATCATTTATACTAGAATTATAAGGACTTTTCAATAATTCATCTTTTTGTTTATTTCTTCTATATGAACTACTTTTAAAGTTATCTTTATTAAAATCAATTTCTTCAGAATTTTTAGTATTAATTTCTCTTTTTTCACTTTCTTTTTTTTGTATTTTAACATAACTTCTTTTATTTGGAGTATTATAATTTTCACTATTGATATAATCATTTTTTCTTCCATTTTCTTTCCCATAAACAAACTTTCTTTGAATAATTGAAGAATATTTTGATTCTTCAGTTTTATTAATATTTTCATTACTCCATGCCCCAACTTCATTTCCAAATCTTTCAAATTCTTTAATAACACTAGCATTATTATTATCATCATCACCAAAAACATCATTTGCCATTTGAATATAACTTAAATGTAAATTTTTATACATTAATTCCATTTTTTTCTTTGCCATAATTCTAGAAAAATAAATAAATTTCCATCTTCTAACAATTTCTCTTATATATCTTTGTTTTGCAATTCCTTTTTCCATAAATGAAACTTTCATCATATATAATAACCTATAATATCTCCCTAAACCAATTAATGTAGTCATAATTTGATGAATTGCCCAATTTTTTAATAAATTTTTTAATTTTTTTCTTCCTGGTCCAGCATATAAACTTAATCTATATTTTCTTACTAAAATATCATATAAATCAACTTTATTTTTAATTTGAGTTTTTTTTGCATGACTTTTATATAATTTACAAAATTTATATTTTGAATATGCTCTCATAAAATTATCCCATGACCATGAATTTCTAATTTTTATTTTTTCTTTTAACCATTCTACTAAATAAGGTGTTAATGTTAAATAAACATTTTCTTTATCATTTTTAATTGTATGTGCTATTGTTGTTTGTAAATTAGCTCTAAATTGAATTCTTGTTGTTTCTGCTGTGTTTCCTCCTACCAATCTATTATAATATGTAAATTCTGCATTTTTTAAAAATACTCTTCTAAGTTTTTTAAAGAAAAATTCAATATGAGGTATTTTTTTTCTTATTCTAAATTTATTCAAAATATCTACCATATTATTTATTACTTTTACTCCATATACTTTATGTAATTTTTTAATAAAAATTTCTAAATTTTTTCCATCAAGATCATATTTACTTTGTAAAATTATTTCACCTAATTTATTGAATTTTTTTTTTGATTTTAAATTTTGTTTTAATCTTTCAAAAAAATCTATGGCTCTTGCATAAGGAATATCATGGAATAATTTTTTAATTAATGAAACATTATTATATAATCTTACTGCATTTATTTTATTTCTTGTATTAAATATATCTGCAATTTTCTCACAAGCATTATCTCTTTTATTTAATTTATCAGCTTTTTCTAACCATCTTTTCATTATATGAGATAATTTAAATAAATTATTTCTTATATTTGAATCTTTAATTACTGTTTTTGATTTATTCATTTTATGTCTATATTTTAACATATTTTTAAATTTATCATATCCTATTCTTTTTAATTTATTTTGAATCGCTCTTAATGCGTTTCTAATTTTACCATATTTTTTTATATCAGAAATTAAATTATTTTTTCTAATTACATTTCCTAGTTTAAACCAATTAATTCTTGCTTTACTTATTTTTAATCTATCATGTAAATATTTAGCAACTCTTTTTGCAGATGTTTTAATTTTAATATTATTTATTATATTTTTCCATTTATGAATTGCTCTATGTAAAATATTATCATGTCTATTTAATTTTAAAATTAAAATATTTTTTAAATGAGAATTTATATCTCCAGTTCTTTTTTTATTTTTATATATTTTCCAATTTTTTTGTATAATTTCTGCAGATCTTAAAATTTTTAATTTTCTAGCTTTTTCTCTCCAAATTTCTAACCATTTTTTTAAAATTCTTAATCTTAATTTATCTGGTATTTTAAAAACAATATTATTTAATTTATCTTTACCATATTTAAATATTCTATCAAAAATATCTTTTAAAGTATTTCTTCTTTTATTAGAAATATCATTGATAACTTTATTAAATAAATTTCTATTTCTTGTATATTTTATTTGTTTAATTGCATCTTTTCTTCCAGGTTTAAAATTATCTAAAATTTTTAATCCATCATTAATAGTATTCATTCTACTTCTATTTTTTTTTATTGTTATTGTTTTTCTTAATATTCTACAAAATTTTTTAATTATATCTGCATTATCCATTAATGATAATCTTTTAACAATTGATTTATATTTATTAAAATATATTCTTAATGGGCTTTCATGTGAAAATTTCAATATTTTATTTTTTAAAGTATCACTTTGTTTTTTCATTAGTTTATATTTTTTTCTTGCTAAAAATTGTCTTATTTTATTTTGTATATCTTGTATTGATTTTTTTTCTTTTTTTGATAAATTTTTTGTTTTATCATTCCAATCTGATAATCCTCTTTTTAATGTATTTTTTTTCCTTATTTTTTCTGTTTTATCAATATGATTAGTTAATTTTCTATGAATTAAATTATTTCTGTTATAATTAATGGTAGTTTTTAAAAATTTTGGGAAAACTTTCTTTATAATAGCTAATCTTAATTTATTAACTTTATAAATTTTCTTTAGTTCTTTTGATAATATTTTTTTAACTAATCTATTGAAAAATAAATTTTGTTTTTTTCTCAATTGTTTTAAAAATTTAGGTAATAAAAATTTCTTAATTCTTTCTGAATTATTTACACATTTTATTAAATGCGATTTTAATTGCCATAATCTTAAGTTTACTCTTAATATTTCTATATCAAATAAATTATGTTTTAAGAAAAGTGTTAAAATATTATCTCTTTTTTTTTCTAAACTTTTTCTTTTTATTTGTGATCCTCTTCTTCTATAAGCTGATTGAATTTTAATTATTTGTTCTCTTTTTTTTGAATCTTTCTCAATCCATTTATATAAATATTTTTGTAAAATATATAAGTTTTGTGAAAAATTGATTTTTCCTAAAAGATAATTTAAATAATTCTTTTTTAAATTATTATTAATATGATCAATTATATTATTAGTTGCATATCTTTTAGTTAAACTAAACATATTTTTAATTCCATTTTTCATTGGAGCATAAAATTTAATATTTGTTTCTTTTAAAACAGAAATAATATTATCAATAAAAAATTTTTTAAAAATAAATTTAATTCTATTTTTTGATATTTTTGTATTTTTTGAAGAACGTCCTTTATGTCCTCTAAATATTCTTTGTATAAGTGATGCTGCTTTTATTAATGATTCCATTTTTGCTTTTTGTCTCCAATCTCTTAATATAATTTTTAATTTTTCATTATTATCATTTATTAAATTTTTCATTATTTTTCTCAATAAATCATGACTTTTTGTTGTTTTAATATTTTTAACTTTTTTATGTTTATTTTTTAAGAAATTTTTTATTATATTAGCTTTCCTATTACTATAACCAGCAGTTTTATCATAAAATTTTTTAAAGTATTTTAAAAGATTTTTATCTTTAAAACTTTTATTTGATAAATTTAATCCTTTTTCAATAGCTCTTAAAAGTAAATTAGTTTTTAAATATTTTAATAATTGATCAAATGGTTTTTTCATAAATATTTTTTGTAATTTTTCAATCATAATTAAACCATCTTTTTTATTAATTCCTGCACATTTTTTAATAAAATCAGAAATTAAATGATAAACAATTTTTTTAACAAATTTATTAAAATCATCTTTTCTTATTTTTCTCATTGTTTTATTAACTTTTATTTTTGAAAACATTTTTATAATATCAGCATTTTCATATAATAAAATTTGTTGAGCTATCATATTCCATTTTGCTAAATAATTTAAAATCATAGTAGATTCAAATCTCATTAATTTTTTCATTATATATTTTAACTTGTATAATTTTCTTTGATAATTATCATAATTTTTTCTTCCTTTTATTCCTCTTATTCTTGATTGAATTTTTGAAATTGCATTTATTTTTCTCATCATTGGCATTATATTTTTCCATTTATTTAAATAATCTTTTAAATTTTTTTGTCTTTTTTTATCATTATTTTTTATTAATTTTAACATAATTTCAGCAAATTTAATCATATTATTTTGATATTTAAATTTTGAAAAAATAATTTGCATAACCATTTTAAATAATAAATCAAAATTAAATGAAACTTCTTGATTTTCTTTATTTATTCTATTTAATTTTCTTCTACAAAATGCTTTTATAATATCTGCATTTTCAAATACATCATATAATTTTGTTATTCTTCTCCATTTAGAAAGAAATTCTCTTAATCTATTAAAACTAAATTTTTCTCCATCTTTATTTAAGAAACTTAATAATCGATTTGCACCATTTGTTGTTCTTTCTATTTTTTTTTGATGTTTTAAACTTTTAAAGAAATTATGTAAAATTTGTGCTTTTTTATTTTTATTTTCTAACATTTTATTAATTGCATCTATTATTAATTTATAATCTTCAAATTGTTTTTTTCTTATTTTTTTTAAATATTTGTTAAACATTTTATCAAAGTTTTTGTAATTTTTTTTAGAATCTTTTAAATTACTTTTCCATTTTCTTAAAGCTCTTCTAAGTAAAAAGTTAAAAATGTTTGGAATTGTTTTATTAATAATATCATTAAGAATATTATTAATTGATGTTTTTTCTTTATTTTTACTTAATTTTTTTAATAAATCTTTAAATAAATCTCTTCTAATTCCTCTTTTTAAAAATATTAATCCACCCCTAAAATCATGAACTTTTTGATAATCATGTTTTTTTAAAGGAACTGAATTAATTCTCCATCTTAATAAAGCATTATGTAATAAAGTTAAATTATTATTTTTCCTTTGTCTATCTTTACTTTTTATTAAATTTCTTAATACTTGATAATTTTTACTTTGATGATCTTCTTTTTTTAATTTTCTCATCCATTTTCTTATGGCATTTCTTAATTTATCTCTATCATTATTATTTGATATTCTTTTGAAAAATATTCTAAATAGAGAATTATTATTTGATACTTTAACATTATGTTTTAATTTATTAAAAATATATTTTTTAATATATCTTTCTAAATATTTTCCTAATAAACCACTATTATCAACTTTTTGAATTTCATTATTTTTTTGATTTCTCCATCTATATAAATAATCTCTTAAGAAATCATTATCATTTTTATTTCTTATATTTTTTAAAATTTTTAGATAAATCTTTTTTTTACCATCATTTGATTCAATATCTTTAATTTTATCTCTCCATCTTCTCAAGTATTTTCTTAAAGGAAATTGACTAATTCTCTTAAGAGGAAATTGAATTAATTTCTTAAAAAATTCATCTTTAGTAGTTTTTACATTTGAATTATCATTTATAATTTTCCATCTATTAAAATAAGGTCTTAAAAATAAATTTCTTAAAGCAATATGTTTAGCAACTTTAGTATCACCATTCAAAATTGCATCATAAATTGATTTTCCTCTATCAACATTAAGATTAACACTTTCAGTATTTTTCATCAATCGTTTAAAAATATTTAAAATTAATCCTCTTAATAAATGTCTCAATCCTAATAATATAGGAACATTACTTCCTTTTTTTGAATTATTTCTCCATTTTAAAAGTGCTTTTAATAAAGATAAATTTTTTTGATGATCTTTATTTGTTTTAGTAACTTTAAATGCATTTGTTAAATATTTTTCTCTATCATTCATTAATTTTGCAATTTCTTTCCATTTTCTTAAATATTTCCTTAAATTAATTTTTTCAATTTTATTCTTTGTTTCAATTGCTTTTGATAAAGATAATCTCTTTCTTTTTTTTATTTCATCAACTTCTGCTCCTTTGAATAAATTAGGTCCATTTATTTTTTTATTATGCATTAATAAATGATTTTTTGCTTCTAATATTCTTTGATTTTTATTAGACATCATAAGTTTACTTTTTTCTTTCCATTTTTTTAGAGCTCTTCTTAAAATATCTTTTATATTTTTTTTTAAAAAACGATTTCTAATTGTTTTTATTAATAAAGCTCCTGTATTTTTTTTTCCTTTTTTAATTTTTAATGTAGTTGATTGTTTTGAATACCATTTATTAAAAGCTTTACTTAAAAGTAATTTTTTATTATTTAAGTCATATTTTAAAATTAGGATTTTTAATAATTTTAATTTTAAATCTTGTATTTTTTGTTTTCTACATTGATCTCTCCATTTATTTAAATAATATCTTAATAAATGTTCATCTTTATTAAAATGAATTAATAAAATCTTTTTTAATGCATTATCAAAGTATTTTTGACCTCGAGTATTTTTTAAATTATCAAAAAAGGTTTTTCCATCTATCTTTTTTATTGAATTCTTTCTTATAATATTACTTGCTTTTTCAAAATCTTTATTTTGTTTATATGTTTCTTCATTTGTTTTTATTCCTTTTTTTCTCCAATTATTTAATTTATTTAATAAAATTCTATTCATCTTTTTTGTTAAAAAGACTTTTATTAACTCTCCTATTATTTTATTTTTTAAATCTTTTGAATTAGTTTTTTTAATCCATTCTCTAATATATTTACCTTTAATATTTTTTAAATTGTTATCTTTTGTCAAATAAAAATTGTTTAATATTTTTGAAAATAATTTATTTTTCATATTATCTTTAAATGATTTTAAAATCAAATTAAAAAATTTCCTTGACATTGCTCTTTGCAATGTATCAATAACTGAAATTAAATTTTTATTAATTCCTATTTTATTTTCTGAATATTCTTCTGTAATTATTTTTTCTTTAACAATAATAATTTCAACAATTTCTTTTTTAACTGATTTTCTATTTAATCTATCAAAGAATTTCCTTTTTTGATTATTATTAATTTTATTAATTGCATTTGTTAATAATTTTTCAAATAATTTCTTTTTATAATCACTAACTCCTTTTCCAAATGCTTTTTTCCTCCATCTATCAAAATATTTTCTTAAATTTTTTTGTTTAACTTTCAAAGGTATATTTAATAAATGTTTTAAAGCATCAATTTTACTTAAATTTACTAAATGTGTTTTTAATTTTGGTTTAATTATATCTAATGATTTTTTTTTTACAAATTTATCAACTCCTTTTACTATATTTTCTACACCATTTTGTTTTTCAATTTCCTCTTTTAAATTATCTGAATTATATTTTAAATTTTGTAATTTTGTTAAAAAAACCCATTTTGAAAAATAATTATCCAAATCCATTTTTTTATTATCATAATCACTTCTAATATAAATCAAATTTCTTCCTTTTTCACTTTTTCTCTTAGCTTCTTTAATTAATTCTTTCCATCTATCCCAATAAGGTTTCAATCTCAACATTTTCCAATGCTCATCCTTTAACAAAATATTTTTTAAAGCATTTCTACTTTTTTTTCTATCACCAAACAAAACATCCAAAACATAAGGACGAATATGTTTGACTAAAACTTTTTGTATAATTTGACAAAAACTTTGATACATAAAACTTAAATATAATATATCATACATATATTTTCTAACCCATCTTCCTCTCCAAAAAGATTGTATTTTAATTATCATATTTAATCTTTCTTTATAAAGTTCTTTTAATTCTCTCCACCAAGCTTGAATTAATTTTGCTGCTTGTTCTCTATATTTTGGATTTGTATTTAACACTCTATCACCTCCTTTTGTTTTTTGTTTTGCTTTTCTTATTTTAAATTTACTTTTTTCCTTTTTTCTATCTTCTTGTGCTAAATCAACAACACCTCCTTTTTCAAATCTCATTCTACGATAAATTTTTCTATCTTCTGAATTTAAACCTTTTGATGATATCATTGCTAGTGATATATATAAAAATTTATTTTCTGGGGAACGACTTCTATTTCGAATTGACATTCTATTATTACGTAATGTACTTCTATTTAGTGTTTGTCTATCAAAACTTTTTCTATTATAATCAATTGAATTTTGTGAATCATAACCTTCTTGTGAATATCCTTTTCTATTTGAAAGCAAAATATTACTCAATCTATTCATTTTCTGTAAAACACGATATCTGCCATTGAAAACATCATCACTTGCTCCAGGTAAAATAACTTGTTTTTCATTAATTAAAGATCCTTCCTTAGTTTTTTTAGGATCGTATACTTGAGTAAATCTCTTTACAATTTTTTTAACATCTCCCATAGTCATATGATTATAATAAGTAGCAGAAGAATATTTCATATTATCCTTAGGATCCATTAAATTATCTCTACTAATAGTAGGTTTAGAATTAAGCATATCATTACCATCAGCAAATTTAATTTTTTCACTATTCCTTTCATTAGGACTAGCTTCCTCAACATTATTAGGAGACATTTTACTCATACTCGTATCCCTACCTTGTGATCCCATAACATAAATACCTTCCTTACTAGTATTTTGATAAATAGGGCTTTGTCTAAACTGTCCTCCCATAGTAGTAATAACAATATTAGAATCATTACCAACTTGATATGAACTACTCTCATTATTATAAGGTATTTGTCCTTCAGGTGAATTTTCAGGTAAATTAGTAAAAGTTTGATAAACAGCTCCCTTTGGACTTTTCCTTGCATTAAGTGTTCTAATATTATATTCTGCTTGTTCCTTAGAGTCACCAACATTAATTGTCTTTGGGGAATTTTCCTTATTACGACCAGGAACAACTATTGGAGGAATTGAGGAATCATTTGGAAATTGATATATGTCTGGACGATCTTTTATGTCTTTTCTTACTGCTGATACTATACTACGAGTTTTTTGATCAGGAGAACGATTCGTTTGAGTTTGACGACCTGCTGTTATAGGGGACATCATCTGATTTATTCCTGGCTCCATGTAGATCATTTCACCATAACCTGATTCTGTTGTGTTTTCTTGAGCTTTTCCATGCTGCTCCGGTTTTTCGTTTTTTGAACGATGATAATTCATTTTTTTTTAAGGGTGATTTTTTTATTTTAATATATTATTTTTTTTGGATTTATAGATTTATTTTGTTTATTATTTTTATTAGGGTTTTTTATAGATTTTAGATTTGGTTTAATTTTTTAGATTTATTTTTTTGTTTTAAGATGATGTGGGGTTATGGGTTTTTTTTATGTTTTATACTTTTTTGGGAAGGAAAGATGTGAGGTTGAGGAATTTAAATTTTTGAATTTTTTTTTATTTGAATAAATTTGATTATTTTTAAATAAATTTAAATATTAAAATATTATTGATGACTATATAAATCTAATCTAAAAATGATATAAATTGATTTATTATATTATTATATAATAAAAAATATAAAAATATTTGCTCAAAGAAAGCAATTTTACAATAGCAAAAAAAAAACAAAAAAAAATAATAAAAAAAAATATAAAATAAAAAAAAAAATAAAATTCAAAAAAAAAAATAAAAAAATAATTAAAATATTTAATAACTTCTAAATTCATATAAAAAAAAATGAACAAAACCACAACATCCAATTTTTACAATAAATCCAAACAACTTCCTCCAGTAAAAACCGAAAAACCAGATCCATCAATAATAAAATTATCTGATGAAAAAAAATACATAGCCTTAAACCGTCAAGATTTCAACAATTCAATAATTCAAAAATGGGGAGAAATAATAATAAGTAAGCTTCCAGTCCGTAGAACAAATCACATATCATTCATATATAATAATTACTTTTACATTTTTGGAGGAAGAGATATTAACGAAACAAAAATGAATGATATGTACAGAGTAAAATTAGATTTCTCAGAAGAATCATGTGAAAAATGGGAAAAAATAAGTTATGATGGTGATATTACTCCTGAATGTGTTGCTGGACATAAAGCAGTTTTAATTAATAAATATTTATATGTTTTTGGTGGTGTTAATATTACTGAAGATGCTAATAATAAAATTTATATTTTTGATGTTGAGAAGAGAAAATGGAGTAAGAAAGTTTTTAGAGAAAATCAAATTATTCCTTTAAGTGCTCATTCTATGAGTCTTGTTGGGAAATTGATTGTTATTGTTGGAGGGTATTCTAAAGGAAAGTTTAATGAAAAAACCTTTTTATATGATTATGAAAATAATATTTGGGATTCTTATCCTAGAGAAATGACACCTGAGGAAATTGAAGAAGAAAATAGAAGATTAGAAGAAGAAGAAAGAAGACAAAGAGAAGAAGAAGAAGAAAGGAAAAGAAAAGAAGAAGAGGAAAGAAATAAAAAAGAAGAAGAAGAAAGAAATAAATTTGAAGAATTGGAAAGGAGTAGAAGAGAAGAGGAAGAAAGGAGAAAAAAAGAAGAACAAGAAAAAATGAATTCAAGTAACTTTCAAAGTCAATATTTTGAATATAAAGAGGGTGTAGAAAGAGATGATAAAACTAAAAATATGAATGGAAATGAAAATACTAAAGATGAAAAATTAGATGATTTAATTTCTGATAATATTAAAAAAGATATTATAAAAGATAATGATAATGCAAAAAATGATGTTGAACAAGAAATAAATGATAATAAAATTTTAAATGATAAAGAAACAGAAAAAAAAGAACAACAAAAAAAAGATGAAACAAAAACAAGTGAAGAACCACAAAAAAAAGGAGAAGAAAAAACAGGAGAAGTACCACAAAAAAAAGAAGAAATAAATAAGGAAGATAAACCAAAAAAAAAAGAAGAAGACAAAAAAAAAACTTCAGAAAAACAAAAAGAAAATAAAAAAGAAAAAGAAAAAATAGAAGAAGAAGAACAACCAAAAAAAAAAGAAGAAACAAAGAAAAAAAAATACTATTTTTGTCGTAAACCAAAAATACCAGAACCAACACCAGATGAAGTACCAGAGCCTAGAATAAACCAATCACAAGTAACAACTTCAAATAAACTTCTATATATATATGGAGGAATAAATAGTGAAGGTCATTACCTTAATGACATGTGGTCATTTTCAATATCAGAATATTATTGGAGTAAAATAGAAATCCAAGGAGAAATTCCATCACCTCGATCTGGGCATTCTTGTTTAATTCAAGGTAATAATTTATATATTTTTGGTGGGAAAATTGCAAATATTTTTGAAGTAAATGAATTTTGGAAATTTGATATTAAAACTAATAGATTTACTTTAATTCATGATACTTTACTTGAAATGGGAAATAATGAAGGGAAAAGTGTTTCTAAAACAAAAGAAAAAACTGTTGAATATCATGATCCTTATCATACTTTTTATAAATTGAAAAAAATGAATATGCCTAATAAAACTGCTAATGATTTTTATAATAATAATAAAAATAATGTTCATCAGAATAAATATGAAGATTTAGTTATGAAAGATTATAAAGCTAAAATTATGAAAAATTCTTTAATTTATAGAATTGAACCTGATGATCAAGTTTTTATTAAAAAATTAAATCAAGCTAATCAAGATATTAAATTGGATAAAATTAGATATGGAATTGTTCCTGTTCCAAGAGATGGACATTCATCTTTTATGTTTGATAATAAAATGTATGTTTTTGGTGGTGATAGAAATAAATTTCCTTTTAATGATATGTTTGTTTATGATTTTAATAGAGAAGTTAAACAAAAAGAAAATGTTGATGATAATAATATTGATAAAGATTCTAGAAATAAAGCTGTTAATGTTAATGAGGATAAAAAATCACAAATTTCAAGTAAATCAAAAACTTCAAAGAATACTAGTAGTAGGAGGAAATAATGTTTTTGGAATTTTATTTTTTTAAATTAATACATTTTTTTATTTTTTATTCAAATATTTTTTCACTATTTAAAAAATGAAAAGAAAAATTTTTTAATTTTTTTAAAAAATAATATTAATTTAATTTTTTTAATTTAAATTAATTTAAATATGAATTAATAATTATTTCAAATATAATTCAATAAAAAACAATACAATAAATTTAAAAAAAAAGAATGATAACTAAACCATAAATTAAACTAATCTTAAAAATATTCAATTTATTAAACAACATAAATACCTAAAATATATATCCAAAACTTCTATATTAAAAAAAAACAATAATTCCAATAAAAAAAAATTTATTTAAAAAAAAAATAAAAAATGGAAGAAGAAAAAGAAATCTCAAACTCCTATTCAAAAGAAGAAGAATCCTTCTCAGAATCACAAGAACAAGAAGAAATATCATCCTCAAATTCGAATCAATCAGAAGAAATAAACTCATCAAATTCTTCAATAGAAAACTCTTCAGAAAAAAACAAAAACAAAACTCAATTTGAAGTAATTTTCTCAGAATCAAAATCTCAAAAAAGAAAAAGAAGAAGTAAAAAAGAATTTGATGGTCCAAGTTTTAAATGTCAAGAATGTGGAAAAAGTTATTTATCAATGCCAGCATTAAATACACATAGAAAAACAAAACATGATGTTGGAAAGTCTGGAGGAGGAAGAGGAAGAGGAAGACCAAGAAAAGAACCTTTAATTATTTCTCCTGATGAAATTGTTCCTCAAATTAATCATACTATTAATAATAATAATTTTTTGAGTTATACAAAAATTGAAAAAAAATTTAAACATTTTTTTGAAAAGGAAAATAGGAAATTTATCTATGGAGAAAAAATTGATTTGGAATTTTTGAAAAAAAATTTAAATGAAATTTTCATCAAATTTAAAGGCAAATTTTTTGAAAAATGTAATTTTGGATTTGATAAATATACTTTTTTTAAGTTTTTGATTGAAAATTGGAATAAGGAAATTTTAGATAATGATAAAAATAATTATAATAGAAATAAGGATAATAATAAAGAAATTATTAATTTAAATGTAAATGAAGTTATTAATAATAAAGAAATTGCTGATAAAATTTTTTTAAAATATTTAAAAGATTGTTCTATTAAAACAAATAAAAATTATTTTAAAAATTTATTAACATTTATTATTTTACTTAGAGAAGGAATAAATATGATTAATCAAAATAATGAAAATATTATTTATACAGAAAATAATAATTGTGAAAATATTCCTGATTATTTAAATGATATTATTGAAAAGTATTTTGAGCCAAATTTTTTTTTTGGTATTGAACAAAAGGAATTAATTGATATAATTTCACATTTTTGTCATTGGCTTTTTATAAATAATTATACAGATATGAAAGTAACATATTAAAAATATTTTAATTTTAAAAATTGAAAAATAATAAAATTTTTACAAATGAAATATTAATTTATTTTTTATCTATTTTTTTCTTCATGTAAAAAGAATTTTAATTCATTTAATTTATCCCTATATTCTTTTTCAGTAGCAGTATTTTCATTAAATGATAACCAATCTTTTATTTCTTGAATTTTATTCATAATTTCTTCTTTTGTTCTTCCAAAATAATCTCCATTTTCAATACAATCTATTATATTATTAAGCGTTAATGGTAAAGAAATTTTGGGATCAATATTTTTTTTAACTAATTCTTGAAGGACAATAATTCTTTTATTTAATTCTTTTTGTTGTTTTTCTAACTGTTTTAATCTTTCATCATCTTGTATAGTATTTCCAGTATTATTTTTTCTTAATTCTTCTATTTCTTCCATAATTTTATTCTTATCATCTAAAGTTGTTTGATATAATTTTTGCATTTCTTCTTTTTCTTTTGCAATTTCATCTCTTTCATTTTCAACTTTTTCTTTTTCTTCTTTAATAATTTCTAATTCTTTATCTTTTTCATCTAATTTATTTTTTTGTTCTTTTAATTTACTTGTAACAATACTATAATTTCTATTTAATTCATTTATTTGTTTTTGATATTCTTTTATTTTATTTTGATTTTCTTCATTATTTCCTCCTGTATTTTCTTTTAATTTTTGAATATCTTCTTGTAATTTTATTCTTTCATCAATAATCTTCTCTTTTTCTTTTAATAAATTCTCTTTTTCATCTTGTAATTTATTTTTATCACTTTCTAATCCTTTAATTAGAGCATTATATTCACTTATTGTATCTCTTAATTGGTTTTTTAATTCTAAAGTTTTTTCATGTTGTGATTGTAAATCAAAATCTTTTCTTTCTAATTCTCTATTTTTACTTTCTAATGATAACCTTAAATTTCTTACTTGATTATTCAAATCTAACTGAATTTTTTCATTTTCTTTCTTTTGTCTTTCTTCCCATTTTGTTTTTTCTTCTAAATCATTTTGCTGTTGTATTATTAACTTTTTATTATTATCAATTTCATTTCTAATGGTTTCTCTTTCTTTTTCCAAATTCGCATTTTGTATTTCTAAATCGTTTATTTTTATTTGTTCTTCATCTGATTCAGATTCTATTTCTTCTTCTTCATTTATTTCGAAACCTTCCACATTTTTATTACAGCACAAAAATATTATATTAATTAAAATTAATATTCCATTAATTATCACAAAGCTAAAATCTAATTTATAATATAATGGATAATCTTTATTCATTTTTGCTAAATCAAGAAATGATATAGAAAAAAAGTTTGATTTAATATTAAGATATGATAAAACAATATATAATTCTAAAAAAAGACAACATATAATTGATAATAAACTTATACAAAGAACGAACTTTGTTGATTTGTAAATCCCAATAATAAAAAAGAGTGTAAAAATAATCAAAAAAATAATATATGCAACATTAATTATTTTACTAATAAAATTAAAATCATTAATTTTTGCTTTTTTAATTGTTTTATTTATTTCTACACCACTATATGTTCTTTTATATAAAAAAGCATAATCATTATTAAGTTTATCCATAATATTACTAGTATCAGGAAGATTATTATTAGAAGCTAAAGTTGATAATAATTCAATATCAATTAATGAATAACCAGATTTTCCTTCATAATCATAATAATTTTTTCCAAAATTACAATATTTATATCCATGAATATAAATAGAATAACATAATGCATTATATGAATTTGTACTTGTATATGGAGGAATTTTATCAGAAATTTTGAAATCAAAAAGAATTTGATTATCAATATATTCATTTGAATAATAAAGATATTTGTTTGAACCTAATTTTATTTTATTAAAAGATTTATTCTCATCTGGAGGAGATTCATTATTTGAAATTTTAATATAATTTATAGGACAAATGACATCATGTGGTAAATATAATGGATTTCCTACTAAGTCAACTCCACATTTTTTCCCATTATCATTATTTTTTAACATATATCCATATGTATAATCATCTGATAATCTTGTTATTTCAAATTTTACATTTTCCCAAGTATATAATTTTGTTTCTTTTGGTTTTGAATTAATATCATCACTATAAACAATTTTCCCTAGATTATACTTTTCATTTGATGTTTTTTTTATATCAATAATTGGAGATTTTGTAAATGTATTATAAAAATCTTCAAATCTCCCTTTGTCTAATTTACCATTAAAAAATTGTTTTCCATTTATTATTATATTAAATATTAAATAAATAAGGAGTAAAAAAACAACAAATGCTTTCCAAAAGTTTTTACATCTTTTTGTTCTAACATTACATAAATTAAAAATAAGAATAATTAATGGTAAGAATAATATAATAAAATGAAGATAATGTATAAATTTATATCTGGTTTTATAATCAACATTTAATTTTACAATAAAAAGAGGAATATACGAAATCATATAAAATAAATATAAATAAAAAGATATAATTCCTAATTTACCATGTCTAATCTTTTTACAGCAATAACAAAAAAAAACAATAAAAATAAGAATTAAAAAAAAAAAACCAGCAAAAATACCAACATATAATAAATTTGAATAAGAAAGATAATATTTGAATACTTTTAATTTCTTTTTTGTATCGGAATCAGATATTTCTGTATAATTTTGAGCATAAACCACAGGAAATAATTTAACAAATTTATTTGAATCTCCATTGCCTAATTGATTATCTTCTTTTAATGTTTTTTCATCTTCAATATCAATTAAAGTTTTATCATAAGGAATTACTTCTTCATCAACACAATCTTCTAAATTTAAACTAGGAAATCTTTGTGAAGAAACAGAACATGAAATTTTATGCTCTGATATCTCCAAACCATAAAAAGGATAACCTTGATAATAATTATTTGAATAATGTAAATATTTATTATCCATTTGTATAGTTTTGACATCATATTCTGAAGGAATAGATGGAGTTGAATCATCACTAATTTCTATAAAATTTATTGGACATTTTTCATAAATTGGATAATATAAATCATGACCATAATAATCTTTTCCACAAATTTTGGTATTTATGTTTTTTTCTTCATTATTTAAAGTTCTTAATTTAATATAATTATATTCTTCACTTCTTCTATAAGCATAAAATGAATAATCATTCCAAAGGTATACTTTTTCTTTATAATATATTTGAATTGGTTTAGAAGAATCTGAATCATCAAATTTTTCTTTTAAATAACCTTTTTTTAAAACATTTATTTCTGATATTAAATTTTTATCCCAAAATTTATATTCATCCTTTTTCATATAATCATTATTCTTTATTTGGTAAACAATTAATATGATTTGTAAAACTATGAAAATTAAAAAGAATATAATGTTGCATCCTTGAGTACAACGCCTTTTTATTGAACTTTGATTATTTCTTATATTAATTGGTATATATTGTTCCATAAATTAATAAAAATTTTTTTTACTATTTTATATCCTTATTTAAATTATAGTTTTTTTTTTTAGTTTTTTTTTTTTTTTTTTCATATTTTTATTTAACAAAATGAAAATTATAGGGAAGCATTAATTACATTTACTAGATAAAAAAATTATATATAAATTTATATTTTTATAATTTATTATCAGGATATAAATTTTATGAAAAATAAATAAAAATAATTACATTTAAAAAAAATATTAAAAAAAATAAATAAAATTTAATAAAATATTTAATTTATTTCCACCCTTTAATCAACTCATCACTAGATGAAGTAAAAATAGTCCCATCTCTACTTTGAACCATAGAATAAATTTCTCCATCATGAATTTTTTTCTTAGAAACAATAATACATTCATCACCATCCATTTTATATTCTCCAACAATTCCTTCATAACTTAACAATTCTTTTTCAATACATTCTCCAGTTAAAATATTTCCATCTCTTAACATAACAATTGAATCAATCCAATCATTTTCAGAATTAATTTTAAATGAATAATTATGTTTAATAATATCTACAAAAAAAATTCCACTTTTTCCTCCAATTCCTAATAAATGTGAATTTACCATACAAAGACAATTATTTGATGATGAACATTCAATTTTTATTGTTGATATTGTTTCATATGTTAATATATTAAAAAATTTAATGTGTTCATTATTAAAAGTAGAAAATGATGAAACTAATTCTTCATTGTTTATTTGTAATATATTATCTATTGAGTTTTTTTCACAATTTATAGTTTGAGTACATATTAAAATTTTATTTTCTATATTATTATTTGGTTCCCAAAATTTTATTGTATAATCCTCACTACATGATACTATTTTTGAATTAAATAATTGTATTATTTTTTTAACTGCTCCTGTATGTTCTTTTAATATTTCTTCTATTATATATGTAACTGGTGATGTTAATCTTATTTTTTTTATTAAAAAATCTCTTGAACAACTTAAAATTTGACCTTCTTGTAATTGTGTTATATATAAAACTTGATTTGTATGTTCATTTATTATTAATTGAACTGAATAATCATTTATTCTATATAATATTATTAAATTATCTCCTCCACATGATGCCAAACGACCATCATTTAATATTAATAAATGATAAACTGTGTCTTTATGTCCTTTTATATTAAAAATTTGAATTTTTTCTAAAAATGGATTGTCGTTATATATTGGTCTATATAAATTTCTTTTTATGTGTATTTTTTCATAATTTATTTTTGATTCTTTTAATATTGAATTTTCTATATTCTTTACATAATCTTCTATTTCTTTTGCTTTTACTAAAATATTATCTTTGTAATTTTGATATGAAAAAGGTACAAAATTAAAATTTATTATACTTTTTACATTTTCTATAATAGCATAATTTAAATTTCTTTCTTTTTCAGTTTTTTTATATATGTAAATTAATTCTTCAACTAATTTTAATTCCAATATATTAATTTCATTAAATTGTTGGTATGAATTTTTTAATAATGAAGCTTGTTTATCCATTTCATTAATAACTTGATGAAATAATTCTTTTAAATTTTCTAAAAAAGTTTTAGAATATTGTATTTTTTCTTCAATTTCTTCCATTTCATTTTGTTTTAATTTACAATCAACTAAATTTATAATTTGATGATGTTCATGATTATCATAACAAATCATACAAATATCTTTTAAACATGATAAACAATAACTTATAATTTTATCATTATGTTCAACACAAGTAGAATCAAATTTTGATATTAAAATTAATATATGTCCTTTTTGTTCTTTATGAAAAAAACTACATTTATTACAAAAACAACAATTACATTTATTACAAAAATAATATTTTTCATCAATTTGATAATCACGACAAGTTCTACAAATTATTTTTGAAAAAAATGAACTTCTTACATTTTCTTTTGAAAAAAATTTTCTTATATTTATTGTTTTTTTATGAAATCTAGGACATATACAATCAATATTAATTTCTTCTTTATTTTTATAACTTAGTCCAATAAAAGGAATATATGGACATTCGTCACAACGAATTGAACTTATTTCATCATTTGCTGGACGAAACAAACTTTCATTCAAAGAAAGGGCACTTTCTTCTGAAGATATATAATTTTCATTTTTATTGTTTATCATTTCGAATTTCCTTTATTTTGAGTTTTTTTATTTTTTTTTTGAATTTTTTTTTGAATTTTTTTTTGAATTTTTTTTTTGATTTTAAAAAAATAAAAATATATTGATGGGAAATTATAATTTTCAAAATTAAAAAATACAATATTGGGAAAAAAGATGTTTTTTTGATATTATTATTTTTTGTTTTAATTTTTTATAATATAGAAAAATTATATTTTATGAAATTTTGTTATTATTTTTAATTAATATTTATTATATATAATAATAAAAAATATATAATTTAATTATAATATTTCCTATATAAAAAATTCAGCAAAAAATATGAATTATATCAATTTAGTAATAATTTATAATAAAAAAGTAAAATAAAAAAATAATCCTCCAAAAAAAAAAAAAAAAATTAAACTAAAAGAAAAAAAAAAATGTATATCCTTCATTTAATCCTCCTCCGATTAATCCTTTCAAAATACAACCGTACAAAAGCAATAAACTACGTATACAAATATTACAAAACCCCAAACCATAAATGTGGTTTTGGTCGTTGGCAATGTACTCCATATGGTTACTTTGGTAATACCCATTGTAAATATTCTCGAAGTGATGACGATAGTTCAAATTTTGTAAGTCAAGTTTTAATAGAAAGTGGTCACCCAAAAATAATAGGAGAAAAATGTAAAGGAATACCATGTGGAGTAGAAATCAATGCTAATAATTTAGGTTATTGTTTGGAAAACAATTTTAAATGGAAAAGTGAGTGTAAAGAAAATTTACCTCCTCCTAAAAATATTATGGAAGGTGATGTTGTTATTTTTTATAAGGATAAATGCTATGAAGGAAAGGCTAGTGCTTATATTGTTACTGTTAAAGGAAGAAATGCTAAAGTTAGTGGACATACTCCTGATTGTAAGGATAGAGGATATATGAGTTTTTGTAAGGAGAAATGTTATATTCAATGGTTACATTATAATGATTAGGTTTTGATGTTTTTATTTTTTTCAAATTTTTTTTTTTTTTTTTGATTTTTTATGTTTTTTTTTATGAAATTAGTTTTTTTAATAAGTATTTATATTTTTTTTTTTTCAAAAAATTAAAATAATATTTTTATAAAAATATTTTCAATGTCCTAAAAATATATCGTTTAAATAAAAAGTTTTTTAATTGCTTTTAAAAAGAAATTTTCTCTTTTTATTCTTTTTTTAATAGAAAAAAAAAAAATAGATATTAACAAAAATGATATAAATATTTAATGATATATTCTTAAAATTAATAAATCATTTATTAAACTATTATATTTTTTTTTATATAAAAATAAATATTTTTAAATAATTTAAATTAATGGGTATTTGTGAATCAAAAAATAAAAATACATATAAAATTAGAGAGGAGACAAATACAAAAAATGAAGAATATCAAGAAATTGAAAAAATAATGAAATTATTGGATGAAGACATTTTAGAACGTAAAAGATTAATTGAATCTCAATCTAGAAATGAAAGGGAAAAAATTAATGAAATATTGAATGAAAAAATGAATAATGAAAAAGAATTAGAAGAAAAATTAAAAATTTTGAAAAATGAAATGGAGGAATTAACAAATAAATATAATATATTAAATGATGATGAAATAAATAATGATCAATATCAAAAAGAATTAAATATTTTAATTTGTAATAAAAAAAATAAAATAGATGAAATTAATAATCAAATTATAAATGAATCATTAGATAGAATTGAAAGAGCTAAACAAATTCAACAGGATTATAAAAATTTTAATAAAGTATTTAGTGAAAGTATAAATAAAACAAATTTTTCCTTTTTACCAAAAGAAATTGAAGAATTAGAAAATAAAAAAATTGAATTAGAAATTACAAAAGCTAAAATGAATGAATTAATAAAAGAAAATAATAATTTAAAAACTGAACTTTTTAAATTAGAATTTATAAAATTAAGTAATCAAAAAGATAAAGATGTAATTAAACAATTAAAAGAAAAAAATATTGAATTAGAAACAAATCAAAATGAAAAACTCAATCAACACAATGAAAATTTGAAGGAAAAGGAAAATGAATTGGAAGATTATAAAAAAAAAAATAATGATTTATTAAGAGAAATTGATATATTAACTAAAATGAAAAAAGAATTTGATGAACAACCATATATTAAAGATGAATTAAAAAAGGCTTTAAATCGAAATAAAGAATTAAATGATAAATTAATAGCAGTTATTAATAAAATGAGAAAATTAGAAGATTTTCAAAAGAATAATTAAAATATTGGAATACTTTTATATATTTATAATGACATAAATATAATATTATCAAAAGCACTCAATTATTATATATAAAACTATTATAAAAAATAATAAATGAATGATATACAAATAGGATATTTTTTTTTTTTTTTAAAGAATAACAACTAAAAATAGAATTATATTATTAAATCATTACATTTAAATTTCTTTGTTTTATTCAACTTTATTTTTCTCTTTACAATTTTCCTATAAAATCAAAAATAATTAATACTGACTAAAAATATTAGTTTTTTATTACAGACTTTCATTTATATAAAAATTTTATTTACACCCTTAAAATTAATAAAATATTTTTACACACTTAAATAAGATTTATATGTTACTTTAGGCTAAAATTATTAATTTATAAATTACACACTATATTTTTTTATCATAATTAAATTATACTTTCTAAAATAATAAAATTTAATTACTTCCTTTAATATATAGTAAATATTATAAATAATACATCCTTAAAATTAAAATTTATTAAATTTTCTTTTTTATACATCCTATTAAT